>SRLM01000583.1:8336-37400 GCA_015708895.1 Populus ilicifolia
AACACATAATTATGGGGCTTTTCTTAGAAGAAAACAAAATTGTTTGTTCTAATGTTTAAGGTTAACTTCCTTAGGTTGGGATTATTATTTTTGTCTTTTTTTTATACATATAATTTAAAACATCATGCATCTTTAACCCATGTAACGAGCTTTCAGCTAATGACTCCCAGACCAGTTGGTCTTAGGGCATTAGGTGTTAAGACACCCCTACGAGCTTAGTAACTCGGGTCGCAGATACTGATATGTAGATAGTGCAATGTTTGATTCCCTTAAGCTTTTCTCCTCAACCCATATAACAAGCGTTAGACTAATAGTTCCCAAGTTAGTTGATTTTAGGGTATTAGGTATGGATTTAATTGATCGTGGTGGCAATTCCTCAATTTATGGCCTCCAATTACTTGTCTTTGATTTTTCCTGAAAATAAATCATTTGCAAATCATCAGATTCATCAATCTCAATTTCACTAGAGGTGGTTGGAAATTGATCATGAATTAATGTTTTAGTAAAGTCCACTTCCTGTAAATCATTATCATCTCTAGGTTGCTTGCAAATGTTGAAAATATTCATTTTCAATGTCATGTTTTCAAATGATAGTTTTATCAGTCCATTCCTACAATTAATCAATGCGTTAGAAGTTGCAAGAAATGGACGTCCTAAAATGACAGGAAATGAATTACATGCCTCAACAGGTTGTGTGTCCAAGACAACAAAATCCACAGGATAAATGAATTTATCGACTTGTACTAACACATCTTCAATTATTCCTCTAGGCACTTTTACAGATCTATCAGCAAGTAAAAGAGTTATAGAAGTTGGTTTTAACTCACCTAGATTGAGACTCTGAAAAACTGAATATGGAAGTAAATTCACACTAGCACCAAGATCAAGTAAGGCTCTTTCAATTTTATGCTCTCCAATAAAGCAAGAAATTGTAGGACAACCAGGGTCTTTATATTTCAAAGCATTATTGTTCTGAAGAATAGCACTTACTTGTTCGACTAAAAAGGCTTTCTTTTTCACATTGAGTTTCCTCTTCACATTGCATAGATCTTTTAAAAATTTAGCATAGAAAGGAATCTGTTTAATAGCATCCAACAAACGTATATTGATTCTTACCTGTTTGAAAGTTTCAAAAATTTCAGAGTTGTGATTGACTTTCCTTTGTTTGGTCATGGTTTGAGGAAATGGAAGTGTTGGCGGAGAATCAGTCTTTTCTTTGCAATTTTAAGATTCAACCCCTTCCTTACCCTCAGAGATTGACTCATCATCTTTCTCATAAGGTTCAAGAGAGGGTTTTTCAATAACTTTACCACTACGAAGAGTAGTGACTGATTTGACTTGATCCATGTGTTGGCTTCCGGAACTACTTACATTTGCATTGTATTGCCCTTTGGGATTTTGTTGTGGTTGAGATGGAAACTTACCTTTCTGTTAAAAACTGAGAGCAGATGTTAATTTTGAAAGAGTATCTTTAAAATCTATCATATTTTGAGCAAGTTGAGTATTGATTGTCTCTTGCTTCTCAATGAATGTATGCAATGTTTCCTGAGAATTTTGAAAATTATGGTGTGCTTAAAATGGTGGTTGTGAAGTTTATGCATCACTCTTCCAGCTAAAATTTGAATGATTTCTCCAACCAGGGTTGTATGTTTGTGAGTATGGGTTATGATTGGCCCTTTTAGAAACTATTTAAAGCATGGGCTTGTTCATGAAGACATTCCTTAAAAGAAGGCAAGGTTGGACAGTTATCGGTTGAGTGTTCAATTGTTTCACATATTTGGCATGCAATGTTTTCAATAGATTTTAATTGACCACTCTTTTTTAATTCTAGTGCCTCGACTTTTCTAGCTAAAGATGCAAACTTGGCTTGAAGGTCATGATCTTCTCTAAGGTTGTATATACCTCCACTAGATTTATGAGGTTGAATTTTACTCAGTGCCTTATAAGTACCCGCGGTGTCCTAATTTTGAGCATTTTCAGCTAAGAAGTCTAAGTACTCCATTACTTCATCAAGGTCTTTATCTTCAAAAGTTCCATTGCACATCAATTCAACCATTTGCCTATTTTTAGGTGTTAACCCTTCATAAAAATGTGAAACCAATCTCCATGTTTCAAAACCATGATGAGGGCAAGTACTAAGTAAGTCTCGATACCTATCCCAACATTGGTAAAATGTTTCTCCTGGTTTTTGATTGAAAGTGGTGATTTGTTTTTTGAAAGCGATTGTTCTATGAGATGGGAAAAACTTCGTTAAAAACTGTTGTTGCATTTCATCCCAAGCACGAATGGATCCTGGTCTCAAATTTTATAGCCATGTTTTAGCTTTATCTTTTAATGAAAAAGGAAAAAGCTCTAATCAGATAGTGTTCATGCTACAATTTAAATTATTATATGTGTTGCAGACCTCCTCAAATTCCTTTAAATACAAGTATATATTTTCCAATTCTAAACCATGAAATTAAGGTAAAAGTTGAATAATGTCTGGCTTAAAATTAAAATGAGATGCATCAGGAGAAAAAACTATGCATGATGGTGCACTTGTTCTTGTTGGATTCATGTGGTCTCTAAGCATTCTAGCACGATTATTCTTATTATTCTCACTATGAATTAATTGATTATCTTCTTCAGCCATATTTTCTAAAAATGATGAGGATACTGATTAGTACTTAAAAGTGCATTTTTATCATGGTTTTATATCATCATTTTGCACTTAAAGTATCAATAACTCCTTAACTAAAGTACGTTTTATAATAATCTATCTAATAATATAAGATACCTTTAATTTATGGTAAATATCCTTTTTAAATGCAGGCCTATCACATAAATGAAAGGATTGATTGATGACTTTAAGAACTTCAATTGCAAAGGCAAAGAGATGATCAAACTTAGAAAAGAGATGTCGGTGCAATCCAAATCGGAACAGTGTTCGGTAATTGGGTCATATCTGGAGCTATAGATCTCAGATTTAGGTCTACTTTATATGGATGGAAAGGTAAGACATAGGCCTACAACTTTCATATGGAGCCCAAGATCTAAAAAGGCCATTTTCAAGTCCAAATTATTGCAACAACAAAGAAGCCCGAATCTGTCCTCCAGCCCGAGCACTGTTCAGTATTTTGGCCATATCTGGAGTTCTAGAAGTCGAAATGAGCTGAATGTTTTACACAAGAAAGCTGAGACAATTGCCTAGAACTTTCATGTTTTCAAGTGGCTCTAATTTTGACGTCATCAATGACGTTTTGGGCAGACAAGAGAAGATAAGGATTGTCACCAAGTCAAGGGTTGGCCATCTACTCATCAATTAGTCATCAAATCAATAGTTCCCAATTTTGGCCTATAAAAGGAGGCATTTGCCATGCATTTAGGCATCTTGGTGTCCAGATCAAGATCATGCTCTTGTTTTCTCTCTTTGTATTCTTTATGCTTTGTTTTCATTAATATCAAGTTTATGCCTTTCATTTCCTTTCCTTTCTTTAGTTAACTTTTATGTTCTTATTTTGTTTATCTATTTTTCTTTCTTTCATTAGGTCTAGCTAAGTTAATTATGTCAAGGTGAAAAGGTTACACTAATGGTGTAAGAATAAGTATGGTATAAACTTAATATGGACTTTAATGTTTAATACTAACATGTTTTATATTTGTTATCTTGTTCACTCTTTAATACTTTGCTTGTTAAATGATTAATCTTGATTTATGTTGTATAACAATTGGTACAACAAATGCTTGGCACTTTCATAGCCCATACTGTATGGTATAACCGACACCTGAGCTATGAAAGGAACTTGATTTGTTGTTAACATAAGTTATAATCATGAATGCTTGACAAAATTTACAAGTATTAGCATTAATTGAATAAGATGACTAATGTAATCATGCTAACAATTTATAATATGATTAGAACCTCCTTTATGTGTGGTTTCCAATTGAATAATAAGAGTTTATACTATACTTGTTTGACATACCATTAGTGGAACCTCTAACCTTGACATTTGTTATTATCATTGTTTAATCCTTCTTCTTCTTCTTCTTGTTTTTGTTATTATTATTATTGTTATTGTTGTTATTGTTATTATTGTTGTTGTTGTATTGTTGATATTTATAATTTGTACAATAACCTCCCTGTGGTTTGACCCTGGTCTTGCCGAGTTATTTATTACTTCGACGCTCCTGCACTTGGGAGAAGACATCAATCTCTTTGTCGTGTCAGATACCCTACAAAGTCTACCACTTAATGCACGTGACCACACTCTCATGCACGTGTAGGAATAGAATAAATGGAAAAAGAAAACAAAAGAAGAAGAATCAAGAAAAAATAAACAAAGTTATATATAAGAAAAGTGAAAAGAGAAAATAAAATAAATATTATAATTTATACAAAACTTACCTCACCGACAACGGTGCCAAAAACTTGACACGACGAAAAGATTAATGTCTTCTCCCAAGTATAGGAGTGTCGAAGTAATAAATAAACCGGCAAGACCGGGGTCGAACTACAGGGAGGTTATTGTACAAATTATAAATAACAACAATATAACAATAACAATAACAACAATAATAGCAATAACAACAACAACAACAACAACAACAACAATAATAATAATAATAATAATAATAAAGAAAGAGAAGAAGAAGATGATGATGATGATGATGATGATGAGAACTTGAAGATAGAATATTAATGTAAGGATTAAACAGTGATAATATCAAATGTCAAGGTTAGAGGTTTCACTAATGGTATGTCAAACAAGTATAGTATAAACTCTTATTGTTCAATTGGAAACCACACATAAAGGAGGTTCCAATCAGATTATAGATTGTTAACATGATTACATTAGTCATTTTATTCAATTAATGTTAATACTTGTAAATTTCATCAAGCATTCATGATTATAACTTATGTTAACAACAAATCAAGTTCCTTTCATAGCTCAGGTGTCGATTATACCATACAGTATGGGCTATGAAAGTGTCAAGCATTTGTTGTACCAATTGTTATACAACATAAATTAAGATTAATCATTTAACAAGCAAAGTATTAAAGAGTGAACAAGATAACAAATATAAAACATGTTAGTATCAAACATTAAAGTCCATAGTAAGTTTATACCATACTTATTCTTACACCATTAGTGTAACCTTTTCATCTTGGCATAATTACCTTAGTTAGACATAATGAAAGAAAGAAAAATAGATAAACAAAATAAGAACATAAATAAGATAAGAGTTGACAAAGCAAAGGAAAAGAAATGAAAGGCATAAACTTGATATTAATGAAAACAAAGCATAAACATTACAAAAAATACAAAGAGAGAAAAGAAGAGCATGATCTTGATCTGGACACCAAGATGCCTAAATGCATGGCAAATGCCTCCTTTTATAGGCTAAAATTGGGAACTATTGATTTGATGACTGATTGATGAATAGATGGTCCACCCTTGACTTGGTGACAGTCCTTATCTTTTCTTGTCTGCCCAAAACGTCATTGACGACGTCAAAATTAAAACCACTTGAAAACATGAAAGTTATAGAAAATTATCTCAGCTTTTTTTTGTAAAACATTCAACTCATTTTGACTTCTAGAACTCCAGATATGGCCAAAATACTGAACAGTGCTCGGGCTGGAGGACAGATTCGGGCTTCTTTGTTGTTACAACAATTTGGACTTGAAAAAGGCCTTTTTAGGTCTTGGGCTCCATATGAAAGTTGTAGGCCTATGTCTTACCTTTCCATCCATATAAAGTAGATGTAAATCTGAGATCTATAGCTCCAGATATGACTCAATTACCAAACAGTGTTCTAGTTTGGATTGCACCGACATCTCTTTTCTAAGTCTGATCATTTCTTTGCCTTTGCAATTGAAGTTCTTAAAGTTATCAATCAATCCTTTTATTTTTGTGATAGGCCTGCATTTAAAATGAATATTTACCATAAATTAAAGGTATCTTATATTGCTAGATAGATTATTATAAAGCGTACTTTAGTTAAGGAGTTATTGATACTTCAAGTGCAAAATGATGATATAAAACCATGATAAAAATGCACTTTTGAGTACTAATCAACCAAGCATACTTGAATAAAATAAAACTAATAAAAACAAATCATCATAAACATGCAAAACATAAAAGCTTCAAACCTATCAACCTAAAACAACCTCCATATTTATGCAGTTTGGATTCAAAATGTCTTCTTAAACATTCAACTAGAAACAAAAAAAACTCAAGAACATGCAAGAACAAAAGAACATCAACCTTACTAACATATTTGGCAAATTCCAAATCAAACTCAAAGGCAAATATCATGTATTAAACCAATCATTAATATGTTAAAATATTCAAAACATTGCATTTAAACAACAAAAATCAATCTAACAAGTCTCATGGACTCCATTTTCAAGTTTTATAAGGGTATACATTTCAAGCTTGGAATCTTCTAATAAGAATAAATTTTCAATGTTCATTTCTTTTTCCTTCTCTTTAAACCTAATAAAAACAAATTAAATCCTTGAAATGATGAACATGATAGGATTGCTTTAACTTCCACCAAAATTTCTTTCCTCTTTGTTTTTCCTGTTTTGCTTCCTCTTTTTTGCTCCTTTAATTACCTCTCCTTTTATAAATAGATTCAGAGCTTCTAAATGAGTTTGTTAGGGTTTTAATAAACTAAAACTAGATTGGTTTTACCATAGGATCAATGGTTTTGGATTTATATTGTTTTGTAACAAACTTTGAGGTCAAGGTGAAGTGTTTCTAACCTTTTAACCTAGAGAGAAATGTTTTAAACCCTTGATAAGAATCCTCTTGGATTTTTTAAGTGTGAACACATGAAAGAGTTAAATGATTTTGTGTAAATGAGCATCTTAGTTAAAACTAACTAGATTGGCCACTTTTATGGCTTTGTTAGAGCAACACCAACATCAGCATTTCCTAAAATCACTTAATCATGGAAGAGGGGGTATATATCTTTATGTTGGAAATAATCTTGCTTAATTTGGAGGTATGTAGCTCCACATTCATTCATTTAAAGGTGTCAACTCGATCAATATAGAATCTGAAAACATAGGGGTGGCTAATTATGGATAAGATTTTGCTAAGATCATGAGAGAAAATAGGATGTAAATGTTTGATTTTATAGAAATGGTGTTGTAGAAAGGGATGTTTCTCAGTTGAATGATGGTGATTACAGCCTTAGAAGTGGTCAAAAACACCACATTCACCTATCTGAAAGTACCTACTCGATCAACCAAAAGTATCGAAATTGAAAGTGTATAGTACCTGAACGACATCATATAGTGTATAGTATCTGAACAACATCGTATAGGCTAAACCCGACAAAACTCATTTTAATCAATATTCTTCTCATTTCTTTTAATTTGGGATTTGATAAACTTCAATTTAATCCTTATTCTTCTCATTTCTTTTAATCTTACCCTTAATTTCCTCCTTAAATCCTAATTTTATGCAATTTCATCCCTACTAAATTCAATTGCTAGCCTTGAATTTGAGAACCTTTTACAATTTGATCCTTGATTTTTTATTTTTTTAATTGGATCCCAATTACCATCAAACTTTATTTTTTTTTAATTTAGTCCTTAATTTTAGTGATTTCAAACCTTGTAGTCTCATGCTACTTACAAGTTAGTCCTTGGTTTTGAATTTCTTTAATCAAATCCCTAACTACTCACCAAACTTAAATATTTATGTCATAAGCTCTTAATTTGACCAAATTAACTCTTAAAATTTGTAATATGACTCTTAGACTTTAATTTTTTCCAATTAAATCCTAAATTGACTTTGAAAATTAATTTTCCTTGCATTTAAATCTTTAATAAATTCAATTAAATCATTCACTTTTGCTTACCACCTCTATAATCCAAATTGAAAGACTAGATGATGATTGACCTATTTATATCTAGATTGTTAGTGAAAAAGGAAAAAAGCAATTAAGTGAATCCAAAAGAGTCCAGTAGTAGGAAAATGGGATCTCTCTAAAGAACAAAATGAAGGTCTAGTCCGTAGCCCACCACCTTCACAACTACAACATGAAGAAAAATTTCAATTGAGTCCTTAAATATATAGTTTTAAAATTTTCTTTCTCAAAAATTAATTTTTTTTGTCAATAAGATTAGATTTTCTCGTATATTGTGACCCTCCTCAACCAAATTTTGATAATTTCCTAGGAGTTCCAATTCGTCCTTCTCAACTAATATATATTATTTTTCTTTTAACATTTTTTATTTTTTTATGTATTTTATTTTTTTATTTTTTTAATTGTTTTTGTTTATATGGGCCCTCAAAATAGGCAACAATAGAATTTGCTAGTACAGTCATTCTTTTTCTTATTAATATATTTTTCTCAACCAAAAAATATTAATTTTTTATGGGATTGCACTTCATTTAATAAAAACTAAAGGCAATTAGAATAAATATTCAAGAAAAAAAACTAAATGATCCAAATTAAAGATAAAAATGGAATCGCTTTAATTAAAACATCTTTAACCTATAAATGAAATTCCTCTTCTTCATCTTTTTTCAATTAATTTATCCAAATATTTATTCATTGAAACAAAACAATTATAAAAATAATAAAAGTAAGTTTAATATAAAAAAATGATAGTTTCATTATTTGTTTTGTGGATGTATTAAAAATATATGAATAATACACTAACAAGTTTTAGATTTTTTATGCAAACATGTGATAATAAAAACGAATTGTGAAGAAAAGAAAAAATCTAACTCTAAAAAAATACAAATCTCAAGGGCTATAAAAAGCGCTCAATAATTTTATAAAAAAATATATTTTTATTCTTAAAAATTATGTTTTTAATATATTTTATAGTTATTTATTTTCATGAGATTGAATTAAAACAAATAACAATAAAGTGTATAATGGGTTGAATATATATAGATTATACTTTTGAGGTTAGGTTGTCGAGCTATTTAAAGAAAACCTTACGCACACGACCAAGTCAACATGCATAGCCCCTTTTTTCTTTGGTATAAGGGCTACCAACCATTTTTTTTTAAAAAATAAAAAGTAGATGTCACATTGTCTATGATGGCTAATTACATGTTATTTGCTAGCCTTGTTTTCTACCACAAAAGGTGGTTGGAAAATTAGAATGAGATTTTTTGATAAAAAAATTTATTTTTTAATTTTCATTTAAAAACACCTAATAAGCATCCTTATCATGTCAATAAATGAATATCTTAACTTAAAACACTTCAAAATATGTCCAAAAACATAGAAAATAATTCACTTTCAACCCTGACATTTTTTTCATGTAAAATAATGGTCTAAAAACACTTCAATTGAACTTTTCTCATCGAATGGAACTTGTTAACACCAAGATCTTTTTTTTTTTGTTAAAATGTGACCAACTGATAATTTCCTCTCTCTTCTATTGTTTTATAGTGAGTTTCTCTTCTCTCACTCAAACTCAAAGACTATAAAATAAACTTTTAAGTTAAAACTAAAATTTCAAAACTACAGGGACTAAATTGGAGAAGATAGGAATATAGATGGTTTGAGAAGCACTTTTTTCTAGATTTCGATCATGACCATGATTTTTCTCTATGAATTACATTTTGATACTTTTTTGTTTTTAATTTAGTACTTTCTTAATTTCAAACCATTTTAAGTGAAATTATGTGCAAAAGATTCAATAAAAGAAAAAACTTAAGAGCAAAAATCAGAAAAAAGTTTACTCCTTTTAATATATTTAGTAATTGTACAACGTTTTTTAGTTATTTTAGACACAAATGTCTCATTGTAATTTTAGTAGCCTTCAATTATTGTTTGTAAAAGAAATAAACAAAAAAATAAAAAAGATAAAACATTAAATAAAAGCAGAATAGTATTTCTATTCTTTTACTGTACAGGTGCTATGTAGACCTATACTTTACTTTAATCATTTTAGATTTAGATTCAAAACAAGTTTGGTTATGAGAAATATATTTCTACTCACATGCAGTTTTTTATTAAAAAAATTTATAATATAATTTAACTTATTAAATTTTAAATTTGATATTTAAAGATTAATAGTTCGAGTTTTATAAATTTTGTAACTATTAAAAAATTATATAACTATTAAATTTAAAATTTATAAAATTAATTAATAAATATATAAACTCATCTAAATACTAATATTAACTAAAACATAACTATTTTAAAAAAAACCCACTGGTAGGAAAAATAATAGTATCCATGATAATTATAAAAAGCAATTCCCATATCTAAGTCTAGTCTAGTTATTATAGCTCGTCACTGCTTGCAGATGCTAACCCACCAATGCCCGATCTTCCTCGTTAAAAGTAAAAGTCTTTTACTCCAAGTGTGCCATTGGCTGAATCTGCCAGACCACCATCCCTACGGAACGAATCCATGAGCTGCTGGGTCCTCTTTCCCAACTTCATTCACCTGTAAAATATACGGTAACTTTCTGGGAGTTCATTTTCCTATTTTTTACACAAACAAGCATAATCCGTAAATCTTCAAAGAAAATCTTGAAGATTAATGGTGGGAATTGATCTCGAAGGCACGTGCATGATGATACATATAGAGATATCATGCATCATTGAAACTCAATTAGCAAAGAGGTTAATGTAATATCTAAATAAAACATTCCTAAATATGGAATTTAGATTAAAAAAAAAAAAAGTCATCAAGTCCTGGGGGAGGCATAAATCAATTACCAGGGATACTTTAGAAAATTCTTTACATATTATAAATAGATTTTGTACCGTGAAACATGACGACGTTATCCTACATTTTATCATTAGTAAAATCACTTCGATCTGGTTTAGGTATACATATTTTAATTTTCTGCATTTGTTAATTATTGACAAGATAAAGATTATTTTCATGAGACTGAAGGCAGATGAATTGGCATATATCATATAGTTAAACCACCTTTCTTGAATTAAAAAAAGAAATTCATCCTACTTCATTAATTTCTTAGTATATCGTATGCTTAGAAAAACCTCGGTACAAGGACGAGAATTTTTTTTTTTTATGTGGGGTGTCCGGGCCAGCTTACACGCACCACGACTAATCCACACGGTTCACTGAACATCCTGCAAGCCCAGTGAACAGGTAAGGCACCGCGGGGGTGACAGGCGTGCATGGTAAGGTTCGAACTCATGTGCTGAGGAAGGGGACAAGCCCCTCCCACCGCTGGGCTAGAACCTCTCTTGCGAGAATTTTGGTTTGGCTGGTTGGAGGGATTCGAGGAAGGAAGAAATGTCACTCCTCTAACCAAAGACCCTATTGGTCCACGTGGCAAGCACAAGTAGTTTCCCCTCCGCACATTCGACTACGGCTGCCTGTTCCATCTCTAGATTTTGAAATGAAAACACCAATATGTTTTCACTCAAATCTGTCCTTGCAAAGGCCTTGTCTGTATATGATTCACCCCTCCACATGTTTTTACGATGGAGCTTCCACCACTGCCACCACCACCACCACCACAACCATCAAGAAGCACGAGTATCATTGCCATTATCTTCTTTTGCTCTTCTTTCTGTGTCTCTCAGACTATTTTTTCTCTGCCACTGCATTACGCGAAAACTCATGTCTGCCACTTGGTACTGCCATATGTCGTAGACCCCGTTTGTCCTTCAGCTGCTTGTCCTTCTCGTTTTCTTTCTCTCTTCTTTGCTCAAACAGGACCGAAAAGTCCCCCCTTCACCTTTTTCCTGCTTCCATTTCAATCCTTAAATGACGCGCTACTTCGATTAACTTTCTTGCAGAATCGTTTCAACATGTCAAGAGTCTTGAGAAAGTTAAAGAAAAGGTGATTGAAAAAGAAGGCATAGCCCGTGTCACCACTCAAAAGCTTCAGTATATATAAACACACACACACACACACAGCCATTCACAACAAACTCATCCCCACAAAATCTTGAGAGAGAGTACCCTTGAGAATTCAAGCAACCAGTGATTAATTAAGATGGCATTTTTCAATGCCAAGAACTTCTTCCAACGCTTCTGTTCTGAAGAGGTTCATGTGGAGGGTGTTTCTCATGGCAGCTTCTTCTCGAGCGATCTCCTACCATCCCTCGGAGCCCAGATAAATCGGGCAACCAAACTTCGAAGATACATAATTTCCCCTTACAATTCCTATTATAGGTGATTAGAATTGATCACTCTATATATTATAATAATTGTTTCCAATTTTATTACGGCTGCCTTCTAACAAGTCCCTTTCATTACAGGGCTTGGGAGATGTGGCTGGTTGTTCTAGTCGTTTACTCTGCCTGGATCTCTCCATTTGAATTTGCTTTCCTAACATCCAAGAAAGATGCCCTCTTCATCTTTGACAACGTTGTCAACGGTTTTTTTGCTGTTGATATTGTTCTCACCTTCTTCGTTGCGTATCTAGATAGCCACTCTTACCTCCTTATCGACGACCCTAAGAAGATAGCAATAAGGTAGCCAAGCGTCCTGCAGCAGCATTTCCTCCACAATTAATAAATGCTTCTTCTCAACTTAGCAATCACTCAAATCCAACCTTTTGCAGGTACATATCAACGTGGTTTATTTTCGATGTCTGCTCGACAGCCCCATTTCAGTCTCTTAGTCTCCTGTTCAGAAATCACGGTAATGGACTTGGTTTTAACATCCTCAGCATGCTCAGACTTTGGCGTCTCAGACGAGTCAGTGCCTTGTTTGCAAGGTTTGCCACCAGACTCCAATGATTTCATTTTTCTTGGGAATTTCGTAGTTTTATAATGGAAGAATTGGAGAGTTGAGGAGCTTTTCTGTTTTCTTCCTATATAGACTTGAGAAGGACATCAGGTTCAACTATTTTTGGACTCGGTGCACAAAACTTGTTTCTGTAAGTCACGCAATTCCAACTCGTTCCTTTCCAGTAAAAACTAATTAAATAGGTAATATTTCTAATCTCCTTTCCCTTCTGGTTTATTTCAGGTAACCCTGTTTGCAGTACACTGTGCTGGATGCTTTAACTATTTGATTGCAGATAGATACCCTGATCCGAAGAGAACCTGGATCGGTGCAGTAAACCCAAATTTTAAAGAGGAGAGACTCTGGAATAGATACGTGACAGCAATGTACTGGTCTATTACCACATTAACCACAACAGGTTATGGGGACCTGCATGCTGAGAACCCCAGGGAGATGCTTTTTGACATTTTTTACATGCTGTTCAACTTGGGTTTGACCTCATACCTCATTGGAAACATGACAAACCTTGTAGTTCACTGGACCAGCCGCACAAGGAACTTTGTGAGTTCTCTCACTTGTAGCTTTCTCGTTTTCCAATTTCCAACTAGGTTTTCACCTTCCAAGATCACGCATAAGCTACATGGATTCAAGGAAATCACAAATCCTTGTACAACATATCTGTCGTGTCTGCTCCTTGGCTCACCAATTTTATGTGAAGACTTCAGAAATCCTACTAAAACACAATAGGATTCACCTGCTCCTTCAATGTCAATAGTAGTGATCCCGTATAAATCACTTGTTAAGCAACACTTTTGTCTACTCCTTGAACATTCCAATCACATGAGTAGCCCCATTACAGCTGTAAATTTAATTTCGCAGAGAGACACAGTCAGAGCTGCTTCAGAATTCGCTGCACGAAATCAATTGCCTCCTCGCATACAGGAACAAATGTTGTCACATATATGCCTCAAGTTCAAAACAGAAGGATTGAAGCAGCAAGAGACCTTAAATGGTCTGCCAAAAGCCATTCGTTCAAGCATTGCAGACTATCTCTTCCATCCTATTGCTCAAAGTGCTTATCTCTTCCAAGGGGTTTCTCAGGACTTCCTTTTCCAACTGGTAAGACTTCACATGTACACATCGTTCTTTTTCTCCCCTTCCTCTTCTTAAACCAAAAATATGACCTGCCGGAATCATATAAGGGTAAAAAGATAAACAATAACAGGCAGGAGGCTGTAGTTTCCTTATAGAAGAGGGTTAATGGCAAGTTGAGCATCAATGTTTGCCCAGTTTCAGAAGACTGATGTAATTTACATCATCATAGGTTTCAGAAATGGAGGCTGAATATTTTCCACCCAAGGAGGATGTAATTCTGCAGAATGAAGCTCCTACAGATCTCTACATACTCGTCTCGGGAACAGTGGTGTGTAACTTGATTTTGTTTTCATTCATTACCTCTAAATATCAGAATCTTTTACTAACATTAGCTGTATGGGAAAACCATTCCTTGTTGCAGGATTTGATATTGCATGTTGATGGACGTGAAAAGGTACTAGTGCCAGCTCTTTCTAAGTCACATATTTCCTATATATTAAACAAACAATAAGGTTAAAGTTTAATTACATCATCTGTACAGGTTATTGGGAAAGCAATAGCAGGAGACACGTTTGGCGAGGTCGGAGTTTTATGTTCCAGGCCGCAACCTTTCACAGTTAGAACCATTGAGCTTTCTCAAATACTCCGACTGAATGGAACTGCTCTCATGAGCACCATAAAAGCGAATCCAGAAGATGGGCGCGTCATAATGAATCATCTTTCCATGGTATATGATTTAATAAAGCTTCTTGAGCTGTAAGATCTTTTTTAACTTCTTTTCTTTTACCCTAGCTGAACGGTGGTATTTTATCCTGCCCATTTACAGAAACTGCGGAGGCGAGAAAGCATGGATTCTGAATCCCAATACAGAGAAGAATGGTGTTCTAAGAGAGGGTGTAAAGATCATATGCACGGAGATCTATCAGTGAACAAAGCAAGAGAGACAGATTCCCAGGGATCAAAGGCTACAAAAAAGAGTGAATTAGGCGGACATGAAGGGTTAGTAACAGCAGTTGAGAATAGCGAAACGGCTCTTCATGCTGCTGTTTGCGAGGGGCATGTTGAAATGGTTAAGATTTTGCTTGACGGAGGAGCAAACATAAACAAACCAGATGCCAGAGGATGGACCCCAAAAGCTCTAGCCGAACAGCAAGGAAATAAAAGCATACATGATCTCTTACTAAATTACGAAAATAGGGATATATTAAATGAACACAGAATAGATTTTATCGAGTCAGAAACTGTAGGTGACACCAAGAAAAGTCAAGGGAAACATGAAGGAAACAAGGCGCTCACAAACTCCAGGTCATGCATTTCTAGATGTCCCCATGATAGGGAAGCAAACAAAGCAACCAAGCGAGTCACTATCCACATGCAGCTTCAAAACAGAAGTACATTACAGAGCCGACTTGGGAAGTTAATTATCCTACCTGATTCTATGGAAGAGTTGCTCAGAATTGCCGGTAAACTCTTGACCTCTACAGCGTGTAAATAAACTTATAGGGGACAAAACTCATGAATTTTTTTATTTTTTTTTACCACTGAAGCTAAAATAGAACAAGGAAATCATACTTTGAAAAGAGATCAGTTGGCTAAATCATCTGTTCCTCGTTTTGCATAATCCTATTTTCACTGTAGCCATTTGTCACACTGCAGGTGAAAAATTTGGAGGCTACAAATTTACTAGAGTCATGAATGCGGAGGATGCAGAAATTGATGGTATCAGTGTCATTCGAGATGGCGATCATCTCTTTCTTCTCCAAGATGACTGAAAATTTGGTTATGATGTGACCAAATTGTTCAAAGACATTGATGCGGACAAGCTGATAGCTTGTACATTTTGAGCAATGTATATTGAAATATTAACATAAAGCGCAATACATCAGGTGGCCAAATGGGGCTCAGTGGTCGTTAATAATACTGGAAAATTGGTGTATGTCAATTACAACTGGTTGTATCCTCATTGCTTTTAGAGCAAAAACCCATCCACATAAAATTATGAGAAGCGTCACAAAAAAAGCAATATACCATCTTACAAGCATGCCACTATACGAATTGCTTTGCCCAAGAGAACTATCCTTCTCTGTAGAAATCTGAGCACAGCGTCGCAGAAGGTAAGTCTCTTGAATTTTTCATAATCAATTCACTTCCCCCGGACTGTTCTCTACACATGTTTTGTATGAAAAAAAAATGTACAAGTACTCTCATGAGCCTTTAATAGGAAGGGGATGAGCTTCTGTGTTAAAGACATACTTATCCAAAGGAATAACAGATCTATCCCCAAATAGCAAGTAGAAATACTTGAGTGTCTCACCCAAGAAGAAGGTCTCCATCTTGTCTCTTCTATGAGGAGGAAGCACAGTGACATCTTCTAAAGAACTGTATCCACCAGAATCAACCTTCGTGTACTTCTCAAACGCTTCAAAGATCTGCCAACCCCATTCCTGGTATCTGCAGTGCAGTATAGTTGAGATCAGATAACAGTGTAAGAATTGTCAAACAAAAAAGAAAAAATTATAGAAAGGAGTATTTGAAGTGAACAAAGTTCAGACTTAATAACTCAAAAAATGTAAAGAGCATACTTGGGGTCTTCTGTTATGCGATACAAGATAAACAGTGATTCTACAGTTTCAGGCCGCAAAAGATTGTGACGATCAGCATGTTTAATTATTATGTCATTGATAAACTTTGAATTCTTATTCCCACCATCAAGTCCATGTTCTGAATATTCCTGCTTAATCACAACAGAAAGCAAATTATTAGAACACATAGATGCATGGAAACAGGCCTTTACCTGGTTATAATGGAAGAATGCAAGGACAAGGCCACCCTAACAATTTTGCAAGAAGTGGCAGCTCTTGTACTTGAACCTGCACCCTTGTAGATAAGTCCATCAAAGTTCCATTGCACCAAGTAAAGGCCCGCTCAATAAATACAAGGAAATGCATTTATAAAAAAATACAAATAAGGGAAAAAAGCAAAGAGTCAACAGCTTGCAGTAAGTGGGGAGGAAAATGACCCCCTATGGTGCATTGATGGTTTAGAAAACTGCGTTCAGGGAACATATCATCCAAATTCAACCGACCTCAGTATGGAAGTAAGCGATTTCTGGGGCAAGCCCAGTAGAAGTTACTGAATACATCTCAAAGCATGTCTTGGCTAAATCTTCTGCAAGCTTCAAATTTTCAAGGTCCTCAAATTTGAGCAAGTTTTCTTTCATTGCCTTCTCCTTTGTGAGACCCTTGGTGGCACCAAGAGCAAGTGTTCCTGGCAAGAAACAGACCTGAAACGCCAGTAGGAAGCTCACTCATCAGTGACTATTATTAGACAAAAAGGAGAGCAATAGAACTTTAATTAAAAAGGTGTACATCAGGAACTTAAATATATTGGGACTACCCTTGCATGAATGGCACGTAATCACATATTCACTAAATAAGAAAATAATAAGGAAAAATAAATGGAGGAAAGACCATGCTATTCATGAATTGAAAGACATCACAAGCACATCAAGATATCAGGATTGTGCAAGCCACAGTAGACCACTGCCAAGGATGGCAGAATACTAGAAAGCATGTGAACTTCGTTTTTGCCCCCCTTCCTTTTAAGTAAATGCCCATAGCTGAGGAAGAATCTAAATTCCTCTGAATATTCATCCCAGTGAATATGTGCTTAGGCAGCTGGTGGTTGAGAATACAAGCATATAATTTATTTCCTATTTGAACCCTATTCAGGGTTAACTGATTTTCTGATGAGGAAGGGAAATTGAAAGGATAAAAGGAATCTATAAGATCATTTGACACATTACAGAGTTAAGAATATCTAAAATATATAAATCAAAGAAACAAAGACAGAAAAATAGGTTCCCAAATATAAACTTGGGTCCTACTTTACCAGAAAATGATGGTTTTAAACTAAAACTGCTTCAATTTCACGTAGTACAATAATAAAGATTTTACATCAATAGTATTGGAATATTATGCCTTGCAATATTTAGGCCGCCTATTCTTGAACATGAAGTTGATTCTGACAATGCACACATGGTTTTGAGTAAAGACATGATGATAATTCGTGCATCTCATTACCATATGTCAATACTGCATATCCTCAACTCAATATATAATTAGCTAAAAGGTCAGAGAACAACTGCAGCATGACATGTAAAGTCTAGTCAATTGACAGTTTGTGACCAACAGACTTCTTGCTGTTATGAAGTGAGCCAATAATTCTGAGAGAATTATAATTGAATGACAATGATGATCTTCAGTTAGCAACTACTTTTGTGTCCCAGAAATCCAAAGTATATGCAAGCAAATATACATTAGTAAATTATCAGCTAGAATAAACCAATACAATGGGAAACATCAGGCTTTCCATTAACTGCACAGCTTTTCACGGTAAATCTGATACATTAAATTGACATGATAATGCAGGGCATACATCTAATAATCCATGGATCCATTCATAGCATGCCAGCATTGTATGGCCTCAAATTGAGAGCAGGCTATAACATGTAAATCAACTGCTACATGGAAAACTAATATTATATGACAGTGTGAGATTTTGGGGATTTCTAATCAGGGGAACCAGTAATTTCTATGGTGCAAACTCCCATCATACAAAACATATGATGCATGCACAGAACACATCAGTAATTTATCAGCTACATCAACAACAATACAGAGAGAAAGCTTCATGTACCAGGTGATCCATCTTTGGACTAAAGGGACCTTTTGGTCCATAAGGCAATTCCCCGACAAAAACCAATCCATTGGGAATTGATTTCTGAACAAGTAGATGCCTAACACCCTTCACTGCTTCCTCATACATATCATAAAGATATGTAAAATTACTATCTCGATTTCTCCCTTGCTGGAGCCATACTTTAATAAGGTACTCATAATAGCTGTCACCACGAGATCCCAATCTAATATTTTCTCCACTAAATTCACCAGAGTCAGGGCTGCAACCAGTAGGGAAACAATATCAAACAAATGCAAAAAAATTTCGCACTGAGGAAAAGACATACAATTATCCAGCTAAACATGCACTATACAAAAAAACAAAGAAGGAAAAGATAACTGAAAATAGTAAATTAAAGTGAAGGGGGACTAAATATCAACCTTACAAAGTCAATGTCTTGGGAAGTGAACACTAGAAAGATAAGATTGTGATATCGATACCACATTTGTTGCCATAGTTAACAAATGTTAAAAAGCTGCACATGGCAGGGAGGCATACTTCCATGAGTTTCTATTTTATGGATGGGAAAAAAGGAGACTCGTGCAAAGAAAAGTCAGAAGATTTTACTTTCTTTTATCTGAAAATGAATTTACATTCTTCTATTGAAAGCATAATTTGCAACCATATACCATAAATACTTCAGATCATTGTTATTCAATGGAAAGCTTTAGAAAAAAAAGGATTTAATAAACTTTCTTTTAGTTGATGACCCCCAAAAGCTGCCAAAGGACCAACAAGATGGGAAAAAAAATAAACAAACAAATAATTATGTGCAAAATTAATGGCATGCAAGCAGGAGAACAGATGAATTTGTTTTATACAAGGCCCATACCTTATGTATATGGGAACCAGTCCTTCAACCTTTGGAAGATCTTTTATATGTTCCAAAACCTTCATAGCTTCTATGCTGTACCTAGGATCACCAGAAACAGTACTGAGATAATTAAATTCAAGCTGCACAGTGGAAACTTCTGCAGTACTACTCAATCCATCTGGAGCTCGATGTGCTGAAGGATCATGCAGAACAACATCGCTAAAGGGAATAGAAGTTGGGCTAGAAGTAAAGGCCAAAAGCAGTCGATCAGCCAAATTTCTAGCAGTTTCAAGATAGACAGTTGGTTTAGGCCCCTTATGCGTCAAATTTGTCCCTTGCTCTCCTCCACTTAAATGATAAGCACTTAAGAGGCCACCCAAGACACGAATAGTAGTTTCAAATAAATTTACTTGGCCTTTATTGCTAATCCTATCAGAAAGGTGTGTTTCAATCCATAAGCCTGCTTCAGAAACAACTTCATCGGCACCCATTATCAAGGCAGTATCAAGAGCATCAACAACAGTTGCACCTAGACCTCCTAATCCATCAACTCCTCGCTGACTCAGGGGCATAAGTTCATCATAGCCCATTGCATACATTTTATAGCCTGACCAACCATGGATGAAAGCCTTCTGCACTCTCTGTTGCCTATCCACCAATTTTGAACCAGTATTTAACTTCTGTGGTTCATAAGGAAGATTACCAATGCTACCCTTTTCATCAGGCGGTAGTTGAGGAGGAAGTCTTGGTGGTTTCCTCCAAAACCTTTGGAATCTACCTCCACTATCTGAAATTCCCTTAACTTCTTTATTCCCCTTTATTCCTTCAGCTTGTCCTTGGGAAACAGAATGGGGGGTACTTTTATGCGTGAACATAAGACATGCTAAGCCAAAGATCATTAATAATGCTAAAAACTTTCCTGTACTGCAACTTATACAATCATGCTTTGCGTTACTGGTGAGTATGGACTGTGTGATCACCTGCAATACATAATAAGTTGTAGGCAATACAATTCAATCTATTAACTATCCATACGAAAAACAAAAAAGACATATGAATCTTAAATGTTACAAACCATGGGAAAAGAAAATTTCTTAATTTGGGAACATCATTTGAAATTTTATTAATTCATATGGTGCCTCTAATTGTTAAAATTCTAAAAAAAACATGGATTACTGGGAATTATTAATATAAGGATTAGAAGAAAATTACAAGAACTATCCTATGTCTCACAATCCGTTGCCTTCTGACACCTGATTTCTTAAAAACCTATGGTCTGCATCTGTTACAATATAGATTCTCCATGAATACTAATTTCAGAAAATTGTTTTACCCATATGTTGATATGTTTACAAAAATACCATTGTTGACTCAGTGGTTTTCTGAAACTACCAAAGTGCACTTTCCATTATTCTTGACTTGGATTAAGAGAGGATAAGCCAGAGGAAAGGAGAAAGGTAAAGAAAATGGCCCAAGTCACAAACCAAACCATGGTCAAGTTTATCAACATCATTCCCACAACCAAGGGGCAGTTAGACAATTATGCTAGCATTGAGGAAAGTGCTTTCGCCAAAGGACCTCTGTTTTTCAAACATGAGAGCAGGAAGAAAGGAGAGGCTGGAAAAGGCAAGTTAACAGAGCGAGAAATTACATCCTTTCCACGTATGTATCTTTATAAAATAACACAACTGAAAGTGGAGATGTAGTTACTTGAACATGAAAGCAGAAGGAACACAAAGGCTAGAATTAACAAGGCAATTAAGCAAAAAGTCACCTTATTCCAATAAATGTCTCTCAGCATAATATGGTGACTATTAGTAGGAAAGAATAAGCATCGCTAATAAACCCCTTTGTGTGTATCAGAAACCTTATAATGATTTTTTTGTGCCCGTTTTCCATTTGTTATTTTGGTAACGGAGAAAACTAAAAAAAAATCTCGAACTCCATGTATGACATGAACTCCCTACACATTCCAATATTCTCTTCTATGGTGTAATTCTAGATATACCAAACCCTCTCCAGCATTTGATCAGACATTCCCTTCGGAAAGCATGTTATCACACCCTAATTGTGCTCTCCAAATCTATATACCCAACAATGCCTTTATTCCTAATAAACCAACCATGATAATATATTAGCCTTGCTAATACTCCAATAAACCAGAATTGCAGCATTCTACTTGGTCATGTAAGTTTGCCAGACGCAAGCATCACTCTTTGACCTGATCTCCATGCTTACGTCCATAAACTGTATCATCCCAGCAAAAAATTCAGCTCAAAGCAGGCTGATGAGGTTGTAATAGGCATATACCACAACATCCCGTGGAATGATTAGGTTCTATTGGATTTAAGCAGAGCAGGGATTCGTAGGGCTTAGTTGCGTAGAGTAAGATACCCATATAGCTCCAACAAATTAAGGGATCTGTATGTGTGAAAACAAGCTTGACATACGAAATCATTATTACCAACATATTGAACTTCTACTCATTTGCAGAATTAATTAAAGCTTCATAGCATTGAATCCTTAAATTACTCCTAAATAAAATCAAATCCCTCTAGTCCTTCGGCAACGCCACAATTGAACGACATTAAAAAATAGAAAACTGATTGAGAAAAAGAAAAGGATCGGATTGATCGTATTTATTCTGGATAGAGAGAAGTAACAATAAGAAGAAGACAAAGAGACGTTAACCTTGACGAGTGAACGTTGTCGGAACTTGGCGTTGTCGTAATGGACATCTTTCATGGAATAAGGCAACGATTTCGACATTCTCGATCTTTAATTTAATTTAGGGTTTTCTTCTGCCGATCTCCTCTACTTTGTTGAGTGCAGAGAGGGGGGAAGAGTAGAGAGTTTGGATCCCGTTAAGGACGTACCAAATGGAACTTTGATGGAAAATTGGAATAAGACTGTTAGCTTTGGTTTCAAGTCAATGAAGGAGCAGAGAGAGGAGAGGAGAGGGAGGGAGGCTCATTTTCTTTTCTCAGCCGGGCACGTTGGCCGTGGCCTCACCAAACAGAACGTGACACTTGGTGCTTGGTCGTGTTCGAGTGATTCATCTCATTAACTAATATATGACATCATTTTTAGTTTTGACTGTAGCATGTTTCCCGCGCTACACTGCCTGGGGGTGCATAACGTGGTTTATGTAATGTCATGCTGAAACCAAACCGAAAAATGTGAACATCATTGGGCAATGAAATGTGGTTTCTTTCATATCTTGGCGAAGATAGAATGACTCGCTTTTAATCAAAAACTTGTAAGCAAGTGAATCTTCTTGATCAGTAACTATATTTGTAAACAGATGAATATTCTTGATCAATAATGCCCGCATCCACCATTGATGTCTACCTGTAACAGATCCTAGAAACAGCACGATACTTCATTAAAATTTGAACCAGAAAGAACACTTTAGCAGGAAAGCGGTGGAAGAACTAAAAAGGGAAGAACTTAAAAAAGCCAAAAGCAAACATATTTTAATTTATGAATATTTATGAAGTTTTCCAAACCTTTTTGTTAAAATGATGCGATTTTATATATTCATATAGATAAAAAAAAATATTAAAATTTTGTTAAGAGTGTAAATCACTTGTCCTCCCATTAATTTTATAAATATAGATTTTATATACTAATTTTATACACAACTCTCACTAATAATTTGTAATTATCCATGAAACTTCTAGCTAGCTAGTAAATATACTAGTAAAAGTTAGGTTTTTTTATTAATAAATTTAATTAAATGATTTTAATTTTATACTAGTAGAAATGTTTCGAACTAAATCTCTTGAGAGACTTTTAATAAAAGAATTTGCTACATTATTGTAAGATCTAACATATATAATGATAATTATTTCATAAGAGATTAATTGTATTATATATTGATGTCTCAAGCTAATATATTTAGATTTTTTATTGTAAATTTTAATATATGTCTTTGATATAATTGCTTGACAATCTAATGTAAAGAGATAGATGGCATTAGTTGTGACCACAACTTAAAATATTCAATAGCATATTTCTTGATTATTCTATCTTTTTACTTGTGATTGTTAGAGTTAAGAACTTGAATTTTATTGTAGAATAAATTATACATGTATTTGTTTCTTTGAAGCCCAACAAACAACACCACCTTCTATAATAAATATTCATCCAAAAGTTAACTTAGTATCACTTGTACTAGTTATCCAATTTTATTAAACTAGCATTAGTATAACCTTCAAGTATAATTAAAAAATTATTATAAAATAATATAAAGTTCATAGTCTTTTTTAAGTAACCAAGTACTCTTGTAATTGCTTTCTAATGATCCTTATTAAGATTACTTGTATATCTAAACAATTTACATACAATGAAAGCAATATCTGATCTAGTACAATGCATAACATACATTAAGCTACTAATTAGCGTATTTAATTTGAGTAATTAATCTACCAGTATTTTCTTTCAACTTAAAAAAAACATCATACAAAGTATTTGCTACTTTAATATTTAAATGATTAAATTTATTTAAAACTTTATCAATATAATGAGATTGATAAAGAGAAAAACACCTAACTATGTTTTCTTATTTTGATATCTAAAATTGCATCTACCTCATGTAAATCTTTCATTTTGAATTTTAAGGTTAGATATATCTTCTTATCATTAACATTTATTTTAGTACTAACAATGAACATCTCATCCAGATAAAGACATATGATCACATTGAAATTATTTGTAAATTTAAAATAAATACATTTATCAGCACTATTGTATTTAAAACCATATTCTAAAATTACAATATCAAATTTTTCATGCCATTGCTTATGTACTTGTTTCAATCGATATAGAGATTTAATCAATTTACAGACTTTATGTTCATTCCCTAATAGAGTAAAACCCTCTGATTGTTCTATATAGACCTCTTCATCTAATTCTTCTTTAAGAAAAGTTTTCTTGACTTCAATTTGATGTATGTATAAATTATAGAATGATGAAGAGTACTTTAAAGTACATTTTTATCAAGGTTTTATATCATCATATTGTACTTAAAAAATCATTAAATTTCCTAACTTACAATAATATAAGATATCTTTAATTTATAATAAATGCTCATTTCAAATGCAAGTATGTTTCACAATTTAAAAGATTGATTAATTTGTTTGACTATTAAAATTGAAAAGACAAAAAGGAGGGTTAAGCTTAAAGAAGATATGCTAGTTCAATTCAAACTTGAATACCATTTGGTTATTAGATCATAACTAGAGTAGTAGAACTTGGATTTAGGTCTGGTTTATATAAATGGAAAGCTAAGATATAGGCCTAAAACTTTTATGAAGAATCCAAGATTCAAAACGGTCATTTTTAAGTTCAAATCATAGCAACCAAAGAGAATTTAGAATTTGTCCTGTAACCCAGATATTGTTTAGTGTTCAGCTTATATCTCGAGTTTTAGAAGTCTAAATAAGCTCATTCTTATTTCGTTAGAAAGTTGAGACAAATACCCAGAACTTTCATAAAGATTACCTATTCAAATTATGATATGAGAGATTAGTACTTTAAAGTGCAATTTTTATTGAGGTTTTATATCATCATTTTACACTTAAAGTATCAATAACTCCTTAACAAAAATATGTTTTATAATAACAAGCCTTATACCATAAGATAACTTTAATTTATGGTAAATGTTTATCTTAAATATAGGTCTATCACAAATTAAAGGATTGATTAATGAGTTTAAGCACTAAAATTAAAAGGACAAATAGAAGGCCAAACTTTGAAAAGAAATGCTAATTCAGCCTAAACTAGAACATTGTTCGATCATTGGGTCATATTTAGAGTCATAAATCTTGGATTTAGGTCTGATTTATATGGATGGAAAGCTAAAACATTCATTGGAAGGCAAGACTCAATTCTACTACTTGAAAATCCAGATCTTAGCAATAATGGAGAAGTTTGAATATATCCTATAGCTCAAACATTATTAAGTGTTTAGCCCATATCTTGAGTTTTAAAAGTTCAAATGACCTCAATTATTTTTTTCTAAAAAGCTGAGATAATGTTTTAGAACTTTCATGAATCAAGTTTGTTTGAATTTTGACGGTACCAATGATGTCTAGGTTACAACCTAAGACCAATTGGTCTAGAAGTCATTAGCTGAAAGCTCGTTACATAGGTTAAAGATGGTATTTTAAGTTATATTTATATATATTTAAAAAATAGGAAAAAGAAAAGAAAAGAAAATGATAATAATCCCAACCTAAAAATGTTAACCTTAAATATTAGAATAAAAATTTTGTTTTTTCTAATTAAAAACCTATAACTATGTGTTGATATATTGAGCGTAAAGGAAAGATATATTAATATTTTACTTAAAAGTTATTGAGCAGATATATAAATTTAATGAGAGTTTGTTTATTTAGATAGATTAATAGAAGTTGAATGATGAATGCCTTGCTTTATGGAATTTACAAATTGTTTTTTTATTTTAATGCTTTGATTGTTAAGGACTAGTAATAAGTGGTTGGGGGGGTGTGATTAGTACTTATTCAATTATTGTCCTGATCAAATATTTCAAAGATACATTCCCGATAATGAGATAAATAGTATCATTAAATGTTTTCACTTTAAGGCACACGAGAATCATTTCTTATCAAAAAAGGACTGTAGAAATCTTACAAAGTGGATTTTACTAGCCCACCATGTTTAAGAACTCACATGCATTCCACAAAACCTATGAAAATTGTTAAAAGGTGGGATTTATTTCAAAACACAGAGAGTCTTTAGATAGTCTTCTATTGACTCTTAAGTCTCATCATAATGAAGATAAATATCATGCAATTCATGACTTATGAACCTATTTTCATAAAAAAACATGCTTGGCATAGTTTTAGAAATCTGACTAAAAAAGACTCTGTTTGCTAGTTTTTAAGAAAATTGGATGGGAAGCCTATCTCCGACCCATAGAGGGTGTTTAAGCCGTTCTTGAACATAAAACCAAGGGAAGATATCAGTCACAATCACAACTACCTGTACATACACATGCTTTTTCAAAAATAAATAAATAAAGAGAGAAAGAGAAACAAAGAGAGAGAGTGAGACTTCAGCTAGCTAATAAATAGGTGGTATGATTGTCTTTTTCATTTCTACTCAACCCATACATTCAACAAATATAGAAGTGTGTAGAAATGACAAGTTCCTCAGGTCATCACATAAGAAATGTTTGTGTTTTCGATGGATTTAGTCCTAGGAATGACAATGAGTTTTTAGAATCAGCAAATTATCAATTTTGGGAAGGCAGTCTTAAGTTAATAGAAGGTGTGTTAATAGCTATATTTTTAGAAGGTAATCAATTTTGAGGGGTCATCCCCAAAGCTTTAGCATAAGGGGACTGATTAGTACTCAAAAGTGTATTTTTATCATGGTATTATATCATCATTTTGCAGTTGAAGTATCAATAACTCCTTAACTAAAGTACGTTTTATAATAATCTATCTAATAATATAAGATACCTTTAATTTATGGTAAATGTCCATTTTAAATGCAGGCCTATCACATAAATGAAAGGATTGATTGATGACTTTAAGAACTTCAATTGCAAAGGCAAAGAGATGATCAAACTTAGAAAAGAGATGTCGGTGCAATCCAAACCGAAACACTGTTCAGTAATTGGGTCATATCTGGAGCTATAGATCTCAGATTTAGGTCTACTTTATATGGATGGAAAGGTAAGACATAGGCCTACAACTCTCATATAGAGTCCAAGATCTAAAAAGGCCATTTTCAAGTCCAAATTATTGCAACAACAAAGAAGCCCGAATCTATCCTCCAGCCCGAGCACTATTCAGTATTTTGGCCATATCTAGAGTTCCAGAAGTCGAAATGAGCTGAATTGTTTCCACAAAAAAGCTGAGACAATTTTCTAGAACTTTCACGTTTTCAAGTGGCTCTAATTTGGACGTCATCAATGACATTTCAGGCAGACAAGAGAAGATAAGGATTATCACCAAGTCAAGGGTTGACCATCTACTCATCAATTAGTCATCAAATCAATAGTTTCCAATTTTGGCCTATAAAAGGAGGCATTTGCCATGCATTTAGGCATCTTGGTGTCCAGATCAAGATCATATTGTTCCTTTCTCTCTTTGTATTTTTTATAATGTTTATGCTTTGCTTCCATTAATATTATGTTTATGCCTTTCATTTCCTTTCCTTTACTTAGTTAATTTTTATGTTTTTATTTTGTTTATCTATTTTTCTTTCTTCCATTATGTCTAACTAAGTTAATTATGTCAAGGTGAAAAGGTTACACTAATGGTGTAAGAATAAGTATAATGTAAATTTAAGATGGACTTTAATGTTTGATACTAACATGTTTTATATTTGTTATCTTGTTCAATTTTTAATACTTTACTTGTTAAATGACTAATCTTGATTTATGTTGTATAACACTTGGTATAACAAATGCTTGGCACTTTCAGAGCCCATACTGTATGGATAACCGACACCTGAACTATGAAAGGAACTTGATTTGTTGTTAACACAAGTTATAATCATGAATGCTTGACGAGATTCACAAGTATTAGCATTAATCGAATAAGATGACTAATGTAATCATGTTAACAATTTATAATCTGATTGGAACCTCCTTTATGTGTGGTTTCCAATTGAATAATAAGAGTTTATATTATACTTGTTTGACATACCATTAGTGGAATCTCTAACCTTGACATTTGTTATTATCATTGTTTAATCCTAACTTTAATATTTCATCTCAAAGTTCTCATCTTCTTCTTCTTCTTTATTATTGTTGTTGTCATTATTATTAGTATTATTAGTATTATTACTACTAGCATTATTAGTACTATTATTATCATTATTATTATTGTTGTTGTTATTACTATTATTGTTGTTATTATTATTGTTGTTGTTGTATTATTGTTATTTATAATTTGTACAATAACCTCTCTGTGGTTCGACCTCGGTCTTGCCGGGTTATTTATTACTTCGACACTCCTGCACTTAGGAAAAAACATCAATCTTTTTGTCGTGTCAAGTTTTTGGCCCCGTTGCCGGGGAGGTAAGTTTTGTATAAATTGTAATATTTATTTTATTTTATTTTTTACTTTTCTTGTATATAACTTTGTTTCTTTTCTCTTGTTTCTTCTTCTTTTGTTTTCCTTGTCTTTTTATTCTATTCCTACACATGCATGAGAGTGTGGTCACGTACATCAAGTGGTAGACTTTGTAGGGTATCCTCATCATTTTCAGAAAATATGGCTGAAGAAGATAGTCAATCACTTTATAATAAGAATAATAAGAATAACCGTGCTAGAACACTCAGAGACCACATGAATCCAACAAGAACAAGTGCACCATCATGCATAATTTTTCCTCCTGATACATCTCATTTTAATTTTAAGCCAGACATTATTCAACTTTTACCTTCTTTTCATGGTTTGGAATTGGAAAATCCATACTTGCATTTAAGGGAATTTGAGGAGGTCTACAACACATGTAATAATATAAATTGTAGCATGAACACCATCAGATTAAAGCTTTTTCCTCTTTCATTAAAAGATAAAACTAAAATATGGCTACAAAATTTGAGATCAGGATCCATTCGTGCTTGGGATGAAATGCAACAACAGTTTTTAAAGAAGTTTTTTCCATCTCATAGAACAAACTCTTTCAAAAGACAAATCACCACTTTCACTCAAAAACCAGGAGAAACATTTTACCAATGTTGGGAT
>SRLM01000583.1:39210-59924 GCA_015708895.1 Populus ilicifolia
ATTGGAACCTCCTTTATGCGTGGTTTCCAATTGAATAATAAGAGTTTATATTATACTTGTTTGACATACCATTAGTGGAATCTTTAACCTTGACATTTGTTATTATCATTGTTTAATCCTAACTTTAATATTTCATCTCAAAGTTCTCATCTTCTTCTTCTTCTTTATTATTGTTGTTGTCATTATTATTATTATTATTATTATTACTACTAGCATTATTAGTACTATTATTATCATTATTATTATTATTGCTGTTATTACTATTATTGTTGTTATTGTTATTATTATTATTGTTGTTGTTGTATTATTGTTATTTATAATTTATACAATAACCTCCCTGTGGTTCGACCTCGGTCTTGCCGGGTTATTTATTACTTTGACACTCCTGCACTTGAGAGAAGACATCAATCTTTTCGTCGTTTCAAGGGCATCATTGGAAAAATAATTAGAGAGGAACTATAGGTCTTTATAATATCTGCTCGAATGAATACAATATTTAATCATGTTGATGTCTTTATTGCCTTACTAGGTGGTCTAGGCACATTGAAAGAGATCTTTTATATCTTCTATTAATCCCAACTACACATTCACTATAAACTCATAGGTTTGTTAAATGTTAATGGTTATTATAATAAGTTGTTGTCGTTTCTTGATCATGTTGTGAAAAATGAATTTCTAACATTTTCAACACGACAAATTAGAATCTCTACTGCTATTTCTGAACATTTGATGGACTAACTATAATCTTTCATTTCTATAATTGATCCTTCCACGAGTCGCATGAATTGGTCATCTAAGGAGAGTCGTAAAAAGCTTTGATTGGATTTGAGGCTTCATTTGTGAATATTTGTATCTTTTGGTTTTATCATTGTGTTTTGTTATTTCTTATATTTGTTTAAGTGTATTTCAGGTTTGTTAGTGTTTGTTATTTCAAGTAACGTCTTCTATGCTCTATCTTTCTATGTTAGGACATTAAGGACAATGTCTCATTTTGATTGAGGGAATAGGGTAGTAGTTGATAAAAAAATTAACTAATTGTATTTTTTATTTCATAAAGCATGTGCATAATTTTTGTTACTAGGATGATAGAGTAAGGAAGCTTTTTTGTTAAAGTGACTCTTAAGATATATCTTAGTAACCATTCATAACAAGATCTATCATAATACTTCTTGAAATATTCAGGTTTATAAACTCTTGCATTGTTATCATTTAATTCTGCTCATATACTCATTTAACATATATTCTTAAACCTTAATTTTTTGACACACACTTTAACATGTGATTATGAGTTACACATTGAATTATTACATTATTTATGTTCTTTTGTTAAAGGTAACAACTAAAGGAAAGGGATAATATATAAATTACAAATAAAAAAAGCAAGAAAAAATAAAAAATAATGATAATAAAAATATAGATAAGTTTGGTTTTGTAGCCTCCCTAACCTACGTAATTAAGCTCGAAAGGGTATGTTAACACTTAATACCCTAAAGTCAATTAACTTAGGAGCTATTGGTCCAATGCTTCTTACATGGGTCAAGGAGAAAAGCTTAAGGGAATCAAACAATGCACTATCTACGTATTAGTATCTGTAACCCGAGTTACTAAGCTTATAGAGGTGTTTCAACACCTATTGTCCTAAGACCAACTAGTTTGGAAGTCATTAGCCGAAAGCTCATTACATAGGTTAAAAATGCTTTGTGTTTTAAGTTATATGTATATATTTAAAACAAAACAAAATAATAGAAGAAAAAAATCCCAACCTAAGGAAGTTAACATTAAACATCAAAATAAAAATTTTGTTTTCTTTCAGGTAAAGCCCCATAACTATGTGTTGATATATTGATGAGATGACCAAAAGATTGATGTCTTCTCCCAAGTGCAAGAGTGTCGAAGTAATAAATAACCCGGTAAGATCAAGGTCGAACACATCGGCGTTAATTACACAAATTATAGATAACATCAATACAATAATAACAATAACAACAACAATAGTAGTAGTAGAAGTAGTAGTAGTAGTACTAATAATAACAATAATAGAAGAAGAAGAAGTTGATAACAACTTTGAGACGAAAGATTGGCATAAGGATTAAACAACAATAACAACAAATATCAACGTTAAAGGATCCATTTATGGTATGTCAAACAAGTATAACATAAACTCTTATTAGTCAATTGGAAACCACACACAAAGGAGGTTCCAATCAGATTATAAATTATTAACATGATTACATTAGTTATCTTATTCGATTAACGCTAATACTTGTAAATCTCGTTTGGCATTCATGATTATAACTTATGTTAACAACAAATTAAATTTCTTTCATAGTTCAGGTGTCAGTTATACCATAAAGTATGTGCTATGAAAGTGGCAAGCATTTGTTATACCAAGTATTATACAATATAAATCTAGATTATTTATTAACAAACAAAGAATTAAAGAGTGAACAAGATAACAAATACAAAACATATTAGTATCGAATACTAAAGTCCATGTTAAGTTTACACTATACCTATTTTTACATCATTAGTGTAACATTTTCACCTTGATATAATAAACTTAACTAAACATAATGAAAGAAAGAAAAATAAATAAATAAATAAATAAACAAAATAAGAACATAAATAGAATAAAAGTTAACTAAGTAAAGAAAAGGAAATGAAAGGCATAAACAAGATATTAATGAAAATAAAACTTATACATTACAAAAATACAAAGAGAGAAAGCAAAAGCATGATCTTGATTTAGAGATCAAGATGCCTAAATGCATGCCAAATGCCTCCTTTAAAGGTTAAAATTGAAAATTATTGATTTGATAACTACTTGATGATTAGTTGGCCAATTCTTGACTTGGTGACAATCCTTATCTTCTCTTGTCTGCCTAAAATGTCATTGATAACATCAAAATTGGAACCACTTGAAACATGAAAGTTGTAGAAAATTGTCTCATATTTAAAAAAGATAAAGGTCATTTGGATTTCTAAAACTCCAGATATGGGTCAAACACTGAATAGTGCGCGGGTTGTAGGACTAATTCAGACTTCTTTATTTTTGCTACAATTTGGACTTGAAAATGGCCTTATTAAATCTTGGGCTCCTATAAAAGTTATAAGCATATATCTTACCTTTCCATCCATATAAAGTAGACATAAGTATGATATCTACAACTCTAGATATGACCCAATTACCGAACAGTGTTCTGATTTGGACTACATCAATATCTCTTTTCTAAGTTTGGTCATCTCTTTGTCCTTTTAATTTCAGTTTTTAAACTCATCAATCAATCCTTTTATTTATGTGATAGACTTGTATTTAAAATGAACATTTAGCACAAATTAAACGCTTCTTATATTATTAGATATGTTATTATAAAACATACTTTAGTTAAGAAGTTATTAATACTTCAAGTGTAAAATGATAATATAAAAATTGATAAAAATACAATTTTAAGCACAATCAATTAAGCATAAAAAAAAGTTCATTAATATCTGGTCTAAGAGGTATTAAGCTGATATATAAATTTAATAAGAGTTTGTTTATCTAGATAAATTAATGGAAGTTGAATAAAGAATACCTTTGTTTATAGAATTTGCAAATTATTTTTCTATTTTAACGCTCTAATTACTAGAAACTAGTAATAAGCTAGTTAGGAGGTGTGGTTAATACTTAAAAGTGTATTTTTATTAAAGTTTTATATCATTATTTTGCACTTAAAGTGTCAATAATTCCTTAACTAAAACATATTTTATAATAACATATCTAATAATATAAGATGCGTTTAATTTGTGGTAAATATTCATCTTAAATGCAGGCCTATCACATAAATAAAAAGATTGATTGATAAGTTTAAGAACTGAATTAAAAGGACAAAGGGATGGTCAAACTTAGAAAAGAGATACTAGTGCAATCCAAACTTTTGTATATGGATTTAGGTTCATTGTATATGGATGGAAAGGTAAGATATATATGCCTACAACTTTTGTGTGTAGGACTAATTTTAAAATAGCCATTTTAAATATAAATTATAGCAACAACAAAGAAGTCTGAATATGTTGTAAATATAAAGTGTCAATAATTCCTTAACTAAAACATATTTTATAATAACATATCTAATAATATAAGATGCATTTAATTTGTGGTAAATATTCATCTTAAATGCAGGCCTATCACATAAATGAAAGGATTGATTGACGAGTTTAAGAACTGAAATTAAAAAGACAAAAGATGGCTAAACTTAGAAAAGAGATATTAGTACAGTCCAAACTGAAAACACCATTCATTAATTGGTTCATATCTAGAGCACTATTTTGTATTTAGCCCGTATCTGGAGTTCTAAAAGTCCAAATAACCTCTATTTTTTTCTTGAAAAGTTGAGATAATTTCCTATAACTTTCTAGTTTTTAAAGGGTTCCAATTCTGACATTATTAATGATGTTTTTGGCAGACAAGAGAAGATAAAGATTATCACCAAGTCAAGAATTGGCCACCCACTCATCAATTAGTCATCAAATCAATAGTTCCCAATTTTGGCCTATAAAAAGAGGCATTTACCATGCATTTAGGCATTTTGGTTTCTAGATCAAGATCATGCTCTTGCTTTCTCTCTTTGTATTTTTGTAATGCTTAAGTTTTATTTTCATTAATATCTTATTTATGCCTTTCATTTCTTTTCTTTTATTTAGTTAACTTTTATCTTATTTATGTTCTTATTTTGTTTATATATTTTTCTTTCTTTCATTGTATTTAGTTAAGTTTGCTATGTCAATGTGAAAAAGTTACACTAATGATATAAGAATATATATAGTGTAAACTTAATATGGACTTTAATATTCGATACTAACATGTTTTGTATTTGTTTTGTTGTTCACTCTTTAATATTTTGCTTGTTAAATGACTAGTTTAGATTTATATTATATAACACTTGGTACAACAAATGTTTCGCACTTTCATAGCCCACACTATATGGTATAATCGACACTTGTGCTATCAAAGAAACTTGATTTGTTGTTAACATTAGTTATAATCATGAATGCCTAATAACATTTACAAGTATTAGCATTAATCGAATAAGATAACCAATATATCATATTAAAAATTTATAATCTGATTGGAACCTTCTTTATGTGTGGTTTCCAATTGAATAATAAGATTTTATATTATACTTGTTTGACATACCATTAGTGCATCCTCTGACCTTGACATTTGTTGTTATCATTTTTTAATCCTTATATATATCTTTCATCTCAAAGTTTTCATCAACTTCTTCTAATTTTTCTATTGTTATTACTACTACTACTACTACTAGTATTATTAGTATTGTTACTACTTATATACTATTACTATTACTATTATTGTTACCATTACTATTACTATTATTCTTTTTATTGTTCTTGTTGTTTTGTTATTATTTATAATATATAAAATTAACCTCCATATGGTTCGACCCCGGTTATTTATTACTTTGAAACTTTTGTATTTGAGAGAAGATGTCAATCTTTTGGTCATGTCATGCTTTCATAGCCAAATCGTAAGGTATAACTGACACTTGTGCTACGAAAGGAATTTCATTTGTTGTTAATATAAGTTATAATCATGAATACCTAACAACATTTACAAGTATTAACATTATTCGAATAAGATAACTAATGTAATCATGTTAACCATTTATAATATGATTGGAACCTCCTTTGTAAGTGGTTTCCAATGAAGTAATAAAAGTTTATATTATACTTGTTTGAAATACCATTAGTAGATCCTTCAACCTTGATAATTGTTTTTATCATTGTTTAATCCTTATATTAATATCAAATCTCAAAGCTCTCTTTATTGTTGTTGTTGTTGTTATTGTATTGTTATTTATAATTTATATAGTGAACCTCTCTATGGTTCGATTCTGGTCTTGCTGGGTTACTTATTACTTCGACACTTCTACACTAAGAAGAAGACATCAATCATTTGATTATATCATTTAGCAATGATGTTTTGTTCAGACAGAAAGATAATGGTTGTCACCAAGTTAAGAGGTGGTCACCCACTCAATAATTAGTCATCAAATCAATAGTTCTGAATTTTAGCCTATAAAATGAGGTATTTACCTTATGTTATATTAATATCTTATTTATGCTTTTCATTTTCTTTACTATACTTAGTTAACTTATATCATACTTATGTTCTTATATTATTTATTTATGTTTTTCTTCTTTATGATATTTAGCTAAGTTAATTTTGTCAGGGTAAAAAGTATACATTAACGGTGTAAGAATAAGTATAATATAAACTCAACATGGACTTTAATGTTTGATACTAACCTGTTTTGTATTTGTTATCTTACTCACTCTCAATACATTACTTGTTAAATGGTTAATCTATATTTGTGTTGTATAACCTTTGGTACAACAAATACTTGACACTTTTATAGCCTACTGTATGATATAACCAACACTTGTGCTATGAAATAAACTTAATTTATTGTTAACATAAGTTATCACTATGAATATCTGGCTACATTTATAAGCATTAACATTACTCAAATAAGATAATTAACATAATCATGTTAATAATTTGGAATTTGATTGGAACCTCCTTTATGTGTTGTTTCTAGTTGAGTAATAAAAAGAATTTATACTTTACTAATTTGAAATACTATTAGTAGATTCTCTAACTTTGATAATTATTTTATTCTTATTTAATCCTTACATCAATATCATTTTATATAGTTTGAATTGATCAATCATTATTATAGTTTCTTTTGAAAACTCATTTGCATCCAATTGCCTTAGAACCTAGAGGCAAATCAATAATAGTCCAAGTATTGTTATATAATATTAAGTTAACTTTATCATTAACTGTCTCTTTTCCAGTAGCAATATCTCAAGATATCATTGCCTCTTAGAATGTTCTAAGGTCATCTTCAACTATAAATAAGAATAGTATCTTATTAAGCACATCAGGCTTATTACCTTCAACTAAGAAAACAATAGATTGTGAACATATATAATCCAAATGTAAATTGTTTTCTTTTTTAGCATGTAGGCTTTTAAAATTGGTACTTAAAAGTACATTTTATCAAGGTTTTATATCATTATTTTGCACTTGAAGTATCAATAACTCTTTAGTTAGAGCATATTTTATAATAACATATCTAATAATATAAGATACCTTTAATTTATAGTAAATGTTCATCTTAAATGTAAGTCTATCACATAAAGCAAGGGATTGATTGATGAGTTTAAATTCTGAGATTAAGAAGACAGAGAGGCCTAAGCTTAGAAAAAAGATGTTGCTTCAGTCCAAATTAGAATACTATTCAGTTATTGGGTCATATCTAAAGTTGCAAAACTTGGATTTTGGTCTATTCTATATGGATGGAAAGCTAAGACATAAATATAAACATAAACATAAAACTTTCATAAGAATCTAAGATTCAAAAAAGCCATTTTCAAGTTTAAATTGTAGCAAAAATGGAGCAGTTGAAATCTGTCCTGCAATCCAAACACTATTCAGTATTCAACTCATATCTCGAGTTTAAGAAGTTCAAATAACCTTATTTTTTGTAATAAAGATGAGATAATTTTCTAGAACTTTTATGAAGACAATATGTTCAAATTCTGATGTTAACAATAACATTTTGTTCAAACAAGAAGATAAATATTGTCACCAAATTAAGATATGGCCACCCACTCAACAATTAGTCATCAAATCAATAGTTCTTAATTTTGGCCTATAAAATGAGGCATTAATAATGCATTTAGGCATCTTGGTTTTTAGATCAAAATCATGTTCTTGATTTCTTTCTTTATATTTTTGCAATGCTTAAGTTTTGCTTTTATTAATATCTTGTTTATGATTTTCATCTTATTTATGTTCTTATCTTGTTTATTTATGTTTCTCTCTTTAATTATATTTGGTTAAGTTTATTATGTCAGGGTGAAAATCTTACACTAATGGTGTAAAAATACGTATAGTATAAACTCAACATAGACTTTCATGTTTAATACAAACATGTTTTGTATTTGTTATCTTGTTTATTTTTAATACGTTGCTTGTTAAATGATTAAACTAGATTTATATTGTATAACCCTTGGTATAACAAATACTTAGTCCTTCTATAGCCCAACTGTATAGTATAATCGACATCTCTATTATGAAAGGAACTTGATTTGTTTTTAACTTAAGTTATAATTATAAATAGCTCTCAACATTTACAACTATTAGCATTCTTTAAATAAGATAACTAATGTAATCATGTTAACAATTTATAATCCGATTGGAACCTCCTTTGTGCATGGTTTCTAGTTGAGTAATAAAAAGAGTCCATACTATACTTGTTTAAAATACCATTAATGAATCTTCTAACATTAACAATTATTTTTATCGTTGTTTAATCTTCACGTTAATCTTACATCTCAAAGTCTTCTTTAAACCACCACCACCACCACTAACATCATCATGATTATTATTATTATAATTATTTATAATTTTTATAGTTAACTTCTCAGTGGTTTTACTCTAGTCTTACCGGGTTATTTATTACTTCAACACTCCTACAATTGAAAGGCATCAATCTTTTGGTCGTATCAAGTTTTTGGTGCCATGACTAGGGAGGTAAATTCTTGTATAAATTATAATATTTATTTTATTTTCACTTTTCACTTTTCTTTTATCTAACTTTTTTTTCTTTTATTTTGTTTCCTTTTCTTTTTCTTTTTTTTCCCTTTTCTTCCATTTTATTCTCTTCCTACACATGTATAAGAGTTTGGTCACATACATTAAGTGTAGACTTTGTAAGGCATCCTCATTATTTTTAGAAAATATGACCAAATAAGATAACCAATTACTTGATAATGAGAATAACCGTGTTAGAACACTTAGAGAACATATGAATCCTAGAAGAACAAGTGCACCATCACATATAGTTTTTTCTCTTGATGTATCTCATTTTAATTTTAAGCTAGATATTATTCAAATTTTACCTTCTTTTCATGAATTAGATCTAGAAAATCTATACTTGCATTTAAAGGAATTTGAGGAGGTCTGTAACACCTATAATAACTTAAATTATAGCATGAAGGGAATTTGAGGAGGTCTGTAACACCTATAATAACTTAAATTATAGCATGAATACCATTAGATTAGATTTTTTTTTCTTTTTCATTAAAAGATAAAGCTAAAACATGGTTACAAAAATTAAGACCAGGATCCATTCATGATTGGGATGAAATACAACAACAATTTTTAAAGAATTTTTTCCCATTTTATAAAACAAACTCTTTCGAAAGATAAATTACTACTTTCACTCAAAAATCAAGAGAAATATTTTACCAATATTGGGATAGATATCGAGACTAGCTTAATACTTGCCTTCATCATGATTTTGAATCATAGAGATTCGTTTTATATTTTTAAGAAGGGTTAACACTTAGAGATAAGTAAATGATGGAATTGATGTGCAATGGAACTTTTAAAGATAAAGATCCTAATGAAGCAATAGAGTACCTAGACTTGCTAGTTAAAAATGCTCAAAATTAAAACACTACAAGCGCTTATGAGGCACCAAATAAAGCTTAACCTCATACATCTAATGGAGAAATATACAAGCTTAGTGAAGATTATGACTTCTAAGCCAAGTTTGCATCTTTAGCTAGAAAAGTCGAGGTACTAAAATTAAAAAAGATTGGTCAATTAAAATTTGTTCAAGATATTGTATGTCAAATATATGAAACCAATGACTATCCAACCTTTTTTTAAATAATTTTTAAAAGTCCTATCATAATCCATACTCGAAAACATATAAAATCCTTGATGGAGAAATTATCCAAATTTTAGTTGGAAGAGTGATGCACAAACTTCACAACCATTGTTTCAAGCACATAATAATTTTTAAATTCTCATGGATATATACCTTCTTATATGCTTCACCTCTTAAAAGAAATCTTGAGAAAACATTGCATGGATTCATTGAAAAGCAATAGAGAATCAACATTTAAAATGATCAAACCATAATAGATCTAAAATATGCTCTTGCAAAACTTACATCTACTCTCAATTTTCAAGAGAAAGGTAAGTTTCTATTTCAATTATGGTAAAATCCTAAGGAACAATATGACACAATCAAAGAGTTGATGTCTTATCCCAAGTGTAGGAGTGTTAAAGTAATAAATAACACAACTAAACCGGGGTTGAACCATAGAGAAATTAACTATATAAATTATAAACAACAACAACAACAAGAACAACAACAACAACAACAACAACAACAACAACAACAACAACAACAATAATGATGATGGTGGTGAAGATGAGTTAAAGAGGACTATGAGATGTAAGATTAATGTGAAGATTATATAATGATAAAAATAAATGTCAAGGTTAGAGGATACACTAATAATATTAGAGATAAGTAAAGTATAAACTCTTTATAAGTTATCAACATGATCATATTAATCATCTTATTTACATAACACCATACTTATAAATTTTATCAAGTATTCATAATGCTAACTTATGTTGACAACAAATCAAGTTCTTCTCATAATAACGATGTCAGCTGAAGACTATGAAGGATCAAGTATTTGATGTACCAAGTGTTATACAACACAAATCCAGATTAACCATTTAACAAACAAGACATTAAGAATTAATAAGATAAAAATGATAAGACATGTTAATAGCAAGTTGTTTAGGATATAAGCATTGAAGTCCGTATTGAGTTTATATTATACTTATCCTAACACCATTAATGAAACCTTTTTACCTTGACATAATTAGTATAGCTAGACATTATGAAGAACAAAAACTTAAATAAACAATATAATTACATAAATATGATATAAGTTAACTAAGTATAGCAAAGCAAATAAAAAGCATGAACAAAAGATTAATGAAAGCAAAACTTAAGTATTACAAAAATATAAAGAGAGAGAGCAAGAACATGATCTTAATAGAAAAATAAAATGCCTAAATGAATGACAAATGCCTCTTTTTATATGCTAAAATTCAAAACTATTCATTTGGTAATTGATAGTTGATGTAGTGGTCATCTATTGATTAGTGGACTTAATAGATAGTATCACTCAAGCACTTTGGCTGGTTGAATTGACATTGATACAATTCAAATTTAACAAAATGTTCCTCATAAAAGTTGTTGAAAATTATCTTTTCCTTCCACCTACCAAATTCAGATCAATTGGAGCACTATAGCTTGAGATATGTCTAAAATACTAAGTAGTGCTGCAGGTGGATGTGGTGGATAGCCCTCACGCTCTTGTCTGGATGAAATGTCATTTATACTATCTGAATTTAAGCTGGTTGTCTTCCTAAAAGTTGTTGGAAATTGTCGTTTCCTTCCACCCACCAAATTTCATATCATTTAGACTTTTAGAACTCTAGTTACAGGTTAAACTCTGAGAAATATTTGGGTTGGATTGCAGAAAAGATTATGACTTATGGCCAAACTTTGAAGTTGAAAATGGCAAATTTGGGTTTTTTCATACATGAAAGTTGTAGGCCTATTTCTTATCTTTCTAGCCATATACATTAATCTAAAATCCAAGATTTATAGCTCTAGATATGATCTAATGATTGAACAGTGTACGAATTTGAAGTGAATTGGCATCTCCTTTGTAAGCTTAGCCTTGTCTTTATCCTTTTACTTCTAATAGTTATTCACAACAATCAATCCTTTGAATTATAAGAATATCTGCATTTAAAATGAGTATTTACCATAAATTAAAGATATCTTATACTATCAGACTTGTTATTATAAAAAATGCTCTAGTTAAGGAGTTATTGATGCTTCAAGTACAAAATGATGATATAAAATCTTGATAAAAATGCACTTTTAAGTACTAATCACCCCCCAATTAGCTTATTACTAGTCTTTAGTAATCACAATGTTAAAATAGAAAAACAATTTGCAAGTTTCTCAAAGCAAGACATTCATCATTTAACTTTCATTACTCTATTCAAGTAAACAAACTCTTATTAAATTTATATATATTAGCTTCATATTATTGAAACAAGATATTAATAAACCTTATATATATATATATATATATGCTCAATGTATGAAAACATAGATGATGAGGCTTTTATTAAAAGGAAACAATATTATGTTATAATGTTTAAGGTTAACTTCCTTGGGTTGGGATTATTATTATTTTTCTTCTTTTTTTTATACATATAAAGTAAAACATAATGCATCTTGAACCCATACAATGAGCTTTTGGCTAATGACTCTTAAACTAGTTAGTCTTAGGGTATCAAGTGTTAAGACACCCTTGGGAGTTTAGTAACTTGGTTGCCGATACTAATACATAGATAGTGCAATGTTTGATTCCCTTAAGCTTTTCTCCTCAACCCATGTAACAAGCGTTGGGCTAATAACTTCTAAATTAGTTGACTTTAGGATATTAGGTATTAAAACACCACTTCAGGCTTAATTGCTTAGGTTAGGGAGGTTATAAAACCAAACTTATATATGTTTTTATTTAATTTTTTAATTACATTTATTATCTTCTTTTCTTCAAATTATATACTATCCCTTTCCTTTAGTTGTTACCTTTAACAAAATAACATAAATAATATAATAATCCAATATACAACCCACAATCATATGTTAAAGTGTGTGTGAAAATGAAGGCTTCAAAATACTTGTTAAATGAGTATATGAGCATAAGCAATTGATACTAATGCGAGAGTTTGTAAACTTAAATATTTCAAGAAGTATTATAATAGACCTTATTAAAAATATTTGCTAGGATGCGTCTGTAGAGTCACTTTAACAAAAGAACTCCTTGACTCCGCTATCTTAGTAACAATGGTTTTGCAAATAGAAAACACAGGTAGTAATTTTTTTTTGTAAGTATCAACTACTATTCCTTTCCCCCAACCAAAATGAAACTTTATCCTCAATGTCCTAAGGTAGAAAGATAAAATATAGAAGATATCACTTGAAACACTAAACCCTAACAAACTTGAAACACACTTATATAAATATAAGAAATAACTGATTAGTACTCAAAAGTGCATTTTTTTCATTGTTTTATATCATCATTTTCCACTTAAATTATCAATAACTCCTTAACTAAAGTACGTTTTATAATAATCTATCTAATAATATGAGATACCTTTAATTTGTGGTAAATGTCCATTTTAAATGCAGGCCTATCACATAAATGAAAGGATTGATTGATGACTTTAAGAACTTCAATTACAAAGGCAAAGAGATGATCAAACTTAGAAAAGAGATGTCGGTGCAATCCAAACCGGAATACTGTTCGGTAATTGGGTCATAGCTGGAGCTACAGATCTCAGATTTAGGTCTACTTTATATGGATGGAAAGGTAAGACATAGGCCTACAACTTTCATATGGAGCCCAAGATCTAAAAAGGCCATTTTCAAGTCCAAATTATTGCAACAACAAAGAAGCCCGAATCTGTCCTCCAGCCCGAGCATTGTTCAGTATTTTGGCCATATCTAGAAGTCGAAATGAGCTGAAGTTTTTACACAAGAAAGCTAAGACAATTGCCTAGAACTTTCATGTTTTCAAGTGGCTCTAATTTTGACGTCATCGATGACGTTTTGGGCAAACAAGAGAAGATAAGGGTTGTCACCAAGTTAAGGGTTGGCCATCTACTCATCAATTAGTCATCAAATCAATAGTTCCCAATTTTGGCCTATAAAAGGAGGCATTTGCCATGCATTTAGGCATCTTGGTGTCCAGATCAAGATCATGCTCTTGTTTTCTCTCTTTGTATTCTTTATGCTTTGTTTTCATTAATATCAAGTTTATGCCTTTCATTTCCTTTCCTTTCTTTAGTTAACTTTTATGTTCTTATTTTGTTTATCTATTTTTCTTTCTTTCATTATGTCTAGCTAAGTTAATTATGTCAAGGTGAAAAGGTTACACTAATGGTGTAAGAATAAGTATGGTATAAACTTAATATGGACTTTAATGTTTAATACTAACATGTTTTATATTTGTTATCTTGTTCACTCTTTAATACTTTGCTTGTTAAATGATTAATCTTGATTTATGTTGTATAACAATTGGTACAACAAATGCTTGGCACTTTCATAGCTCATAATGTATGGTATAACCGACACCTGAGCTATGAATGGAACTTGATTTGTTGTTAACATAAGTTATAATCATGAATGCTTGACGAAATTTACAAGTATTAGCATTAATTGAATAAGATGACTAATGTAATCATGTTAACAATTTATAATATGATTGGAACCTCCTTTGTGTGTGGTTTCCAATTGAATAATAAAAGTTTATACTATACTTGTTTGACATACCATTAGTGGAACCTCTAACCTTGACATTTGTTATTATTATTGTTTAATCCTTGCTTTAATATTTCATCTCAAAGTTCTCATCTTCTTCTTTTTCTTTATTATTGTTGTTGTTACTACTACTACTACTACTACTACTAGTACTATTATTATTGTTGTTGTTGTTGTTGTTGTTGTTGTTGTGTTGTTGTTATTTATAATTTGTACAATAACCTCCCTATAGTTCGACCCCGGTCTTGCCGGGTTATTTATTACTTCGACACTCCTGCACTTGGGAGAAGACATCAATCTTTTCGTCGTGTCAATAACACAGCAAAATAATAAAATACAAGGTTTCACAAATAAAAGCTCAAATCCAATCTAAGTTTTTTACAATTATCCTTAGTTGATCAATTTATGTAACCTATGGAGGGATCAATTATGGGAGTGAAAGATTGTAATTGGTCAATCGTTTAGCAGTAGTAGCAGAGATTATGATTTGTCGTGTTGAAGATGTTAGGAATTCCTGTTCTACAGAATGATTAAGAAAAGACAACAACTTATCATAATAACCATTAACATTTAACAAACCTATAGGTTTTATGGTGAATGTGAAAGTTCTTTTCCAATATACCTAGACCACTTGGCAAGGTAATGAAAGCATCAACATGTTTAAACATTATATTCATTTGATCAGACATTGTGGAGACTTATAGTTCCTCTCTAACTATTGTTTTAATAATATCCTTATTTTCTAAAGCTTTGGGGACAACCTCTAAAATTTGACTACCTCCTAAAAATACAGCTATTGACACCCCCCATTAACCCAAGGCTGCCACCTTCATACACTATATGAATCATTCTTACAGCTAATACCTGATCAAGATGATTTTCTAATTCTAAAAACTCCTTTTCTTTTCTAAGATTAGATCCATTAAAAACACAAATATTTTATATTTGATGACTTGAGGAACTTGCCATTTCTGCACACTTTTAATATATGTGGAATGTGTGGGTTGAGTAGAAATGGAGGGAAGGAAGAGAAGAATTTATAGATAAGAAAGTTAAAATGTAATCATACCACCTATACATAGGCTAGTTGGAGTTTCTCTCTCTCTTATTATTATTTTATTTTAAAACATATATATGTATAGGTAGTTGTGATTGTGGCTCACATCTTCCCTTGGTGTTATGTCCAAGAATGACTTAAATGCCCTTTATGGATTGGGGATAAGCTTCCCATCTAGTTTTCTTAAAAATTAGCAAACAAGGTTTTTTTTAGTTAGATGCCCAAGATTATGCTGAGCATGTTCTTTATAAAATTATGGTCATAAATCATAAATTACATGATGCACATCTCCACTAGGGTATGTCTCAAGAGTCAATAGAAGATTATCTAAAGACTCCTTACTCAAGCCATCTTTATTTAATTGTATTTTACCTTCATGGTTTACAGATACCATTCCTAAAGAATTACATTTTGCATCACAAGTCCACTTGGCACATCTGTGACAGACTTTCAATTGTTTTGCATGACATTTCCTTGCAAAATGCTTTTACTTGTTCCAAGCATATATGAAATGAAAGAATTAAAGGACTCACCTAATAATCAGACCTTTGCTTTAATTTGCTAGCGAATATCTTTAGGAATTCCATAGTTCATTAACAAGCTCAATCTTGCACATCTAGCACGATAAATTTTTGTAATCGTATTTTGAGGTAGAGTAGGAAAATACTTTTTCAATTTTTCAAGAGTTATGTCCATTTTCAAATGAGAAGAGATATAAATAAGGGAGAAAGAGTAAAAAATTGAACAAATATATACACAGATATTAGTTATTATGAGAAAATGAAAGAACTAAGTTAAGTCATGGAGTACCGTTATCTATCATTTGATCGAGTGGAAAAAAAAACTAGCAAAACAAAGGTCACAAGAAAAGAAAACAGAAAATCAATGTGAGAAAAAAATATCAATCTTTATATAAAGGATCACTCAATTCAATAGAGTCACTTTCAATTGAAAAATTATCAAAGTAAACTTTCACAAGCCCTATATAGATACATATGTTTCACAATAAAAGGACCGCTCTATCTTGATCTTAGTTTTCTAGGAAATAAATGGAGTTGAGAATTATAAAGAAAGATTTTATATTTTTCTCAGTATTTTCTTGTCATGAAATTCTTTGATTCTTGCTTTATGAATTCTTGAATTTTCATATGCATTATTTTTTTATTTTTTCAAGCTCATTTATTTTTAATTTCCACAGCTGGCTAGCATCATCAAGATTTGAATTGAAAGCTTTAATAGCGCAATAAGCTTTATGTTCAAGTTCCACAAGCAAATGACAAGTTTTTCCATAAACTAGTTCATAAGGTGACTTACGTAATGATGTTTTATAAGCAGTTCAGTAAGCCTAAAGTGCATCATTAAGTCTTAAAGACCAGTCTTTCCTATTAGAGTTCACTGTTTTCTCCAAGATCTATTTGATCTCTCTATTAGCAAGTTTTACTTATCCACTTGTCTGGAGGTGATAAGGGGTGGTAACTTTATATGTGATTCCATATTTCTTCATTAAAGACTCAAATGACTTGTTACAGAAATGTGTTCCACCATCACTTATCATGGCTCGAGGGATTCTAAATCGACTTAAAATATTTTCTTTCAAAAACATTATTACTATTTTATAAACATTGTTTTGACTTGGAATTGCCTCTGTCCATTTTGAAACATAATTTACTGCAACTAATATGTATAAGAAAGCAACTGATAGAGGAAATGGACCCATGAAATCTATACCCCAACAATTAAAGATCTCGATGACAATAATAGGATTTAAAGGCATCATGTGACGTTTTGAAATAGATCCTAAATTTTGATAATTTTCACAAGTTTTGTAGAATGCGTGTGAGTCCTTGAACATGGTGAGCTAGTAAAATCCACTTTGTAAGATTTTTGTAGTTGTCTTTCTTGATGAGAAATGATCCTCACATGCCTTAGAATGACAAAATTTAATGACATTACTTACCTCATTATCAGGAATGCATCTTTAAAATATTTGATGAGGACAATATTTAAATAAATAAGGGTCATTCCAATAAAAGTTCAGCACTTCATTCAAGAACTTTCTTTTGTTTTGGGTACTCCAATGAGCTGGCAAATCTCTTGAAACAAGAAAATTAACAATATTAGCAAACCAAGGTATTGTAAAGATAGAAAATAAGGATTCATCAAGAAAGTAGTCATCAATTGGTGTAATGTAAGATCTTGAATCTGTTGTCAATCTTGACAAATGGTCCACGACAACATTTTCAGTGCCTTTCTTGTCTTTTATTGTGATATCAAATTCTTGAAGTAATAAAATCTATCTTACTAGTCTAGCCTTATAATCATTTTTTGAAAAAAAGATATTTCAAAATTGCATGATCACGAAAAACAACAATAGGTGAGCTAATAAGATAAGACCTAAATTTCTCACATGCAAATACTACTACAACTAATTCTTTTTTAGTGGTGGTGTAATTCGCATTATTTAAAGTTTTACTTGCATAGTAAATCATATAAGGTTTCTTATCTTTTTCTTGTCCCAAAACAATACCTACAACATAATCACTAACATCACGTATTATTTCAAAAGGTAATAACCAATCAGGAGTTTGAATGATAGGAGAAGAAGTAAGCAAGTTTTTAAGTTTAACAAAGACTTTTTCATATTATTTAGTCCATTTAAAAATATTTTTCTTAGTTAGAAGGTTACATAATGGCTTAGATATAACAATAAAATATTTGATGAACCTTCAATAAAAACCAGCATGTCCTAAGAATGATTTAATTCTTTTAATAGATTTTGATGTTGGCAAGTTGGCAGCTAACTCGATTTTAGATTTTTCAACCTCAATTCCTTTTGATGAAACAATATGACTAAGTACAATGTTATTTGTTACAATAAAATGAAAATTTTCCCAATTCATTACAAGATTCTTCTCTTCGCACTTGCTTAAAACTTTTTCTAAGTTAGTCAAATAATCATCAAATGAGTCGCCAAAAACAGAAAAATCATCCATAAAAATTTCAAAAAAAATTCAACTATATCACTGAATATGCTAAGCATGCATTTTTGAAACATGGCTAGTGCATTACATAATCCAAAAGACATCCTTTGATATGCAAAAGTACCAAATGGACATGTGAAAGTAGTCTTCTTTTGATCTTCCAATACGATTTCAATTTGATTATAACCTGAATAGCCATTTAGGAAACAATAAAATTCATAACCTGCAACTCTTTCTAGGATTTGATCCATGAAAGATAAGGAGAAATGATCTTTTCTAGTCATTGAATTAAGTTTTCTATAGTCAATACACATGCACTAACCAGTAATGGTACTAGTTGGAATTAACTCATTTTTCTCATTTGTTATCACAGTGACTCTAGACTTCTTAGATAGAACATAGGTAGAAATTATCTATTTACTATTAGAAGTAGGATAAATGATTCCATTATCTAGAAGTTTAATGACTTTATTCCTCATTACTTCTTTCATATTAGGATTAAGCCTTCATTACATTTCTCTAGAGGGTTTAGCATTTTCCTCTAAATAAATCTTGTATTTGCAAATCAAAGGACTAATTCCTTTTATGTCAACTATGGTCCATCTTAATGCATTTTTATGCATTTTTAGAGTTTGTAATAACTTATGTTCTTCATGTGCATTAAGATCGGAAGAAATTATTATCGAAAAAGTTTCATTTTCTCCTAAAATTGAGTATTTGAGATTGAATAGTAATGAATTCAAATCAAATTTTAATGGTTGAACACGTGAAGGTATAGACTCAATTAATCACGGTGGCAATTCTTTAATTTGTGGTCTCTAATTACTTGCCTTTAATTCTTCCTGAAAATAAACCATTTGTAAATTCTCAGATTCATTAAACTCAATTTCACTGGAAACAGTTTCAAATTGATCATGAACTAATTTTTCAATAAAGTCCACTTTTTGTAAATCATTATTATCTTCATGTTGCTTGTAAAAGTTGAAAATATTCATCTCTAATGTCATGTTTCCAAATGATAACTTTATCAGTTCATTCCTACAATTAATCAATGCATTAGAAGTTACAAGAAACGAATGTCATAAAATAATAGGAATTAAATTACATGCTTTAATAGTTTGTGTATCTAGGACAATAAAATCCACAAGATAAATGAATTTATTAACTTATACTAACACATCTTCAACTATTCCTCTAGGCATTTTTGCAAATCTATTAGCAAGTAACAGAGTTATAGAAATTAGTTTTTAACTCACCCAAATTGAGACATTGAAAGACTGAATATGGAAGGAAATTCACACGAGCTCCGAGATCAAGTAAAGCTCTTTCAATTTTATGTTCTCTAAAAAAGCATGAAATTATAGGTCAACTAGGGTCTTTATATTCCAAAGCATTATTGTTATGAAGAATGACACTTATTTGTTCAACTAAAAAGAATTTTTTTTTCACATTCAGTTTCCTCTTCACAGTGCATAGATCTTTCAAAAATTGAACATAAGAAGAAACCTATTTAATAGCATCCAACAAAGGTATAGTGGTCCATACTTGTTTGAAAGTTTCAAAGATTTCAGAGTTATGATTGACTTTTCTTTTTTTGGTCATGGCATGAGAAAATGGAAGTGCTAGCAGGGAATCAATCTTTTCTTTGCAATGTTCAGCTTTAACCTTTTCCTTAGCCTTGAAGATTAAATCATCATCTTTTTCACAAAGTTGAAAAGTAGGTTTTTCAATAAGTTTACTACTACGAAGAGTGATGACTGATTTAACTTGATCCATGTGATGATTTGTGGAACTACTTGCATTTGCATTATATTGCCTCTTGAGATTTTGTTGTGGTTGAGATGAAAATTTACCTTTCTCTTGAAAACTGAGAGCAGATGTGAATTTTACAAGAGCATCTTTTAAATCTATCAAGGTTTGAGCATTTTAAGTGTTGATTGTCTTCTGCTTTTTTAATGAATGCATGCAATGTTTCCTTAAGATTTCTTCTAGGAGGTGGAGTATAAGGAGGTGCATATCTATGAGAAATTTAGAAATTATGGTTTCCTTGAAATGGTGGCTATAAATTTTATGCATTATTGTTACTACTCTTCCAATTGAATTTGAGTGATTTCTCCAATAAGGGTTGTATATTTGCAAGTATGGGTTATGATTGGGCATTTGAAAACTATTTAAAGCATAGGTGATTAGTACTCAAAAGTGCATTTTTATCATGGTTTTATATCATCATTTTGCACTTAAAGTATCATAACTCCTTAACTAAAGTACGTTTTATAATAATCTATCTAATAATATAAGATACCTTTAATTTGTGGTAAATGTCCATTTTAAATGCAGGCCTATCACATAAATAAAAGGATTGATTGATGACTTTAAGAACTT
>SRLM01000583.1:60858-88752 GCA_015708895.1 Populus ilicifolia
TTGTTGTTATTTATAATTTGTACAATAACCTCCCTGTGGTTCGACCCCGGTCTTGCCGGGTTATTTATTACTTCGACACTCCTGCACTTGGGAGAAGACATCAATCTCTTTGTCGTGTCAATAGGCTTGTTCATAGAGATATTACTTAAATGAAGGCAAATTTGGACAGTTATTGGTTGAATGTTCATTGGTTTCACAAATTTGACACACAATATCTTGAACAAATTTTAATTGACCATTCTTTTTTAATTCTAGTACATTAACTTTTCTGGCTAAAGATGTAAATTTGACTTGGAGGTCATGATCATCCTTAAGGTTGTACAAACCTCCACTAAATGTATGAGGTTGAGTCTTACATAATGTCTTATAAGTACTTATGGTGTCCCAATGTTAAGCATTTTTATCAGGTTCTTTATTTTCAAAAGTTTCATTGCATATCAATTCCACCATTTGTCTATCTATAGCTTTTAACCCTTCATAAATATGTGAAACCAATCTCCATATTTCAAAACTATGATGAGGGCAAGTATTAAACAGGTCTCAATACCTATCCCAATATTGGTAAAATGTTTCTCTTGGTTTTTTAGTAAAAGTAGTGATTTATCTTTTGAAAGAGTTTGTTATGTGAGATGGAAAAAACTTCTTTAAAAATTGTTGTTGCATTTTATACCAAACAAGAATGGATCCTGACATGAGATTTTATAGCCATGTTTTAGCTTTATCTTTTAATGTAAAAGAAAAAACTTTAATATGATGATGCTCATGCTATAATTTAAGTTATTATAAGTGTTGCAAACCTCCTCAAATTCCTTTAAATGCAAGTATGTATTCTTTAAATCTAAGCCATGAAAAGAAGGTAAAAGTTTAATAATGTCTAGTTTAAAAATGAGATGCATTAGGAGGAAAAACTATGCATAATGGTGCACTTATTCTTGTCGAATTCATGTGGCCTCTAAGTGTTCTAGCACGATTATTCTCATTATAAAGTGATTGATTATCTTCTTTGACCATATTTTCTGAAAATGATGAGGATATCCTACAACATCTACCACTTGATGTACGTGACCACACTCTCATACACGTGTAGCAATAAAATAAAAGAAAGAAGAAAACAAAAGAAGAAGAAATAAGAGACAAGAAACAAAGTTATATACAAGAAAAATGAAAAGAGAAAATAAAATAAATGCTATAATTTGTACAAGAACTTACCTCCTTGGCTACGACACTAAAAACTTGACACGACTAAAAGATTGATGTCTTCTCCAAAGTGCAGGAGTGTCGAAGTAATAAATAACCTGACAAGATTGGGGTTGAACTACAAGGAGGTTAATTGTACAAATTATAAATAACAATAATACAACAACAATAACAACAACAACAACAAAAAAAACAACAACAATAATAGTAGTACTAGTAGTAGTAACAATAATAATAATGATAAAGAAGAAGAAAAAGAAGAAGAAGAAGAAGAAGATGATAAGAACTTTGAGATAGAATATTAATTTAAGGATTAAACAATGATAATAACAAATGTCAAGGTTAGAGGTTCCACTAATGGTATGTCAAACAAGTATAGTATAAACTCTTATTATTCAATTGCAAACCACACACAAAGGAGGTTCCAATCAGATTATAGATTGTTAACATGATTACATTAGTCATCTTATTCAATTAATGATAATACTTGTAAATCTCGTCAAGCATTCATGATTATAACTTATGTTAACAACAAATCAAGTTCCTTTTCATAGCTCACGTGTCAGTTATACCATACAGTATGAGCTATGAATATGCCAAGCATTTGTTGTACCAAGTGTTATACAATATAAATCAATATTAGTCATTTAACAAGAAAAGTATTAAATAGTGAACAAGATAACAAATACAAAACATGTTAGTATCAAACATTAAAGTCCATATTAAGTTTACACTATACTTATCCTTACACCATTAGTATAAGCTTTTCACCTTGACATAATTAACTTAGCTAAACATAATAAAAGAAAAAAAACAAAATAAGAACATAAATAAGATAAAAGTTAACTAAGTAAAGGAAAGGAAAGGAAGTGAAAGACATAAACTTGATATTAATGAAAGCAAAGTATAAACATTACAAAAAATATGAAGAGACAAAGCAAGAGCATGATCTTGATCTAAAAACCAAGATGCCTAAATGCATGGCAAATGCCTCCTTTCATAGGCTCAAATTGGAAACTATTGATTTGATGACTAATTGATGAGTGGGTGACCAACTCTTGACTTGATGACAATCCTTATCTTCTCTTTTCTACCCAAAACATCATTGATAACGTTAAAATTAGAGCCATTTGAAACATGAAAGTTGTAGGAAATTGTCTCAGTTTTCTTGTGTAAAAAATTCAGATCATTTCCACTTCTAAAACAATGCTCGGGCTGGAGGACAGATTCAGACTCTTTGTTGTTGCTCCAATTTGAACTTGAAAATGGTCTTTTTAGATCTTAGATTCCTATGAAAGTTGTAGGCCTATGTCCTATCTTTCCATCCATATAAAGTAGACCTAAATCTGAGATCTACAACTCCAAATATGACCCAATTATCAAATAGTATTCTGATTTGGACTACATCGACATCTCTTTTCTAAGTTTGGCCATCTTTTTGTCCTTTCAATTTTATTTCTTAAATTCATCAATCAATCCTTTTATATATGTGATAGGCCTACATTTAAAATGAAAATTTACCACAAATTAAAGGTATCTTATATTATTAGATATATTACTATAAAACATGCATTAGTTAAGGAGTTATTAATACTTCAAGTGCAAAATAATGATATAAAACCTTGATAAAAATACATTTTTAATTACTAATCACATGTTAATAGCATGTTGTTTAGGATATAAACATTAAATTCCATATTAAGTTTATATTATACTTATCCTAACACCATTAGTGAAACCTTTTTACTTTGACATAATTAACGTAGCTAGACATTATGAAGAAGAAAAACTTAAATAAATAATATAAAAACATAAATATGATATAAGTTAACTAAGTATAGTAAAGCAAATGAAAAGCATGAACAAGGGATTAATGAAAGCAAAACTTAAGTATTACAAAAATATAAAGAGACAGAGCAAGAACATGATCTTGATATGAAAAATAAGATGCCTAAATGAATGGCAAATGCCTCTTTTTATATACTAAAATTTAAAACTATTCATTTGGTAATTGATAATTGAAGTTGTGGCCAACTATTGATTAGTGGACTTAGTGGACAATATCATTCAAGCACTTTAGCTGACTGAATTGACATTGATATAATCCGAATTTGGCAAAGTGTTCCTTATAAATGTTGTTGAAAATTATCTTTTCCTTCCACCTACTAAATTCAGATCAATTGAAGCATTATAGCTTGAGATATGTCTAAAATACTAAGTAGTGCTGCAGGTGGATGTGGTGGATAGCCCTCACGCTCTTGTCTGGATGAAATGTCATTTCTACTATCTGAATTTAAGCTGGTTTTCTTCCTAAAAGTTGTTGGAAATTGTCGTTTCCTTTCACCCACCAAATTTCATATCATTTAGCCTTTTAGAACTCTAGTTACAGGTTAAACTCTGAGCTGTGTTTGGGTTGGATTGTAGAACATATTTCGACTTCTCTTTTGTGGCCAAGCTTTGATGTTGAAAATAGAAAATTTAGGTCTTTCCACATGAAAGTTGTAGGCCGATTTCTTATCTTTCCATCCATATACATTAATCTGAAATTCAAGATCTATAGCTGACTGAATTGACATTGATATAATCCGAATTTGGCAAAGTGTTCCTCATAAATGTTGTTGAAAATTATCTTTTCCTTCCACCTACTAAATTCAGATCAATTGAAGCATTATAGCTTGAGATATGTCTAAAATACTAAGTAGTGTTGCAGGTGGATGTGGTGGATAGCCCTCACGCTCTTGTCTGGATGAAATGTCATTTCTACTATCTGAATTTAAGCTGGTTTTCTTCCTAAAAGTTGTTATCACTTAAGTCTGCTCATATACTTATTTAACATGTATTCTTAAACCTTAATTTACACACACACACTTCAACATATGATTGTGGGTTGCATATTGGATTATTACATTATTTATGTTCTTTTGTTAAAGGTAACAACTAAGGGAAANAAGCTTTGATGTTGAAAATAGAAAATTTAGGTCTTTCCACATGAAAGTTGTAGGCCGATTTCTTATCTTTCCATCCATATACATTAATCTGAAATTCAAGATCTATAGCTCTAGATATGATCCAAAGACTGAACAATATTTGTCTTTGTCCTTTCACTTCCAATAGTTATTCATAATAATCAATTCTTTGAATTGTGAGAATACCTGCTAACACGACGAAAAGATTGATGTCTTCTCCCAAGTATAGGATGTCGAAGTAATAAATAACTTGGCAAGACCGGGGTCGAACCACAGGGAGGTTATTGTACAAATTATAAATAACAATAATAACAATAATAGTAATAATAACAACAACAACAACAACAATAATAATAATAGTAATAGTAGTAATAATAGTAATAGTACTAATAGTAGTAGTAGTAATAATAATAATAATAATAATAATAATAATAACAATAATAAAGAAGAAGAAGAAGATCAGAACTTTGAGATGAAATATTAAAGTGAGGATTAAACAATGATAATAACAAATGTCAAGGTTAGAGGTTTCACTAATAGTATGTTAAACAAGTATAGTATAAACTCTTATTCTTCAATTGGAAACCACACATAAAGGAGCTTTCAATAAGATTATAGATTGTTAACATGATTACATTAGTCATCTTACTCAATTAATGCTAATACTTGTAAATTTCATCAAGCATTCATGATTATAACTTATGTTAACAACAAATCAAGTTCCTTTCATAGCTCAAGTGTCGGTTATACCATACAGTATGGGTTATGAAAGTGCCAAGCATTTGTTGTACCAATTGTTATACAACATAAATCAAGATTAGTCATTTAACAAGCAAAGTATTAAAGACTAAACAAGATAACAAATATAAAACATGTTAGTATTAAACATTAAAGTCCATATTAAGTTTATACCATACTTATTCTTACACCATTAGTGTAACCTTTTCACCTTGACATAATTAACTTAGCTAGACATAATGAAAGAAAGAAAAATAGATAAATAAAATAAGAACATAAATAAGATAAAAGTTAACTATGTAAAGGAAAGGAAATGAAAGACATAAACTTGATATTAATGAAAACAAAGCATAAACATTACAAAGAATACAAAGAGAGAAAACACGAGCATGATCTTGATCTGGATACCAAGATGCCTAAATACATGGCAAATGCCTCCTATTATAGGCCAAAATTGGGAACTATTGATTTGATGACTAATTGATGAGTAGGTGGTCAACCCTTGACTTGATGACAATCCTTATCTTCTTTTGTCTGCCCAAACCGTCATTGATGAAATCAAAATTAGAGCCACTTGAAAACATGAAAGTTCTAAGAAATTGTCTTGGCTTTGTTGTGTAAACAATTCAGCTCATTTCAACTTCTAGAACTCCAGATATGGTCAAAATACTCAACAGTGCTAGGGCTGAAGGACAGATTCGGGCTTCTTTGTTGTTGCAATAATTTGAACTTGAAAATGACTTTTTTAGATCTTGGGCTCTATATGAAAGATGTAGGCCTATGTCTTACCTTTCCATCCATATAAAGTAGACCTAAATCTAAGATCTATAGCTTCAGATATGACACAATTACCAAACAGTGTTCCGGTTTGAAATGCACCAACATCTATTTTCTAAGTTTGATCATCTCTTTGCCTTTCTAATTGAAGTTCTTAAAGTCATCAATCAATCCTTTCATTTATATGATAGGCCTGTATTTAAAATGGATATTTACCATAAATTAAAGGTATCTTATATTATTAGATAGATTATTATAAAATGTACTTTAGTTAAGGAGTTATTGATACTTTAAGTGCAAAATGATGATATAAAACCATGATAAAAATGCACTTTTGAGTACTAATCACAGCTCCTAACTAGCTTATTACTAGTCCCTAGTAATCAAAATGTTAAAATAGAAAAACAATTTGCAAATTCCACAAAGCAAGGTATTCATCATTTAGCTTCCATTACTCTATCCAAATAAACAAACTCTTGTTAAATTTATATATCTGCTTAATACCTCTTAACAAGATATTCATAAACCTTTCTTTTGTGCTCAATGTATCAACACATAATTATAGGGCTTTTCTTGGAAGAAAACAAAATTTGTGTTCTAATGTTTAAGGTTAACTTCCTTGGGTTGGGATTATTATTTTTGTCTTTTTTTTTTTTTTTTTAAATATATATACATATAATTTAAAACATCATGCATCTTTAACCCATGTAATGAGCATTCAGCTAATGACTCCCAGACCAGTTGGTCGTAGGGCATTAAGTGTTAAGACACCCGACGAGCTTAGTAACTCGGGTGATAGATACTGATATATAGATAGTACAATGTTTGATTCCCTTAAGCTTTTCTCCTCAACCCATGTAACAAGTGTTGGGTCAATAGCTCTCAAGTCAGTTGACTTTAGGGTATTAGGTGTTAAAACACCCCTTAAGGCTTAATTGCTTAGGTTAGGGAGGCTACGAAACCAAACTTATCTATATTTTTATTATTATCATTTTTTTTCTTTTTCTCTTTTCTTTTTCTTTTTTTTTTATTTTTTTAATTATATACTATCTCTTTCCCTTAATTGTTACCTTTAACAAAAGAAGATAAATAATGTAATAATCCAATATGCAACCCACAATCATATGTTGAAGTGTGTGTGTGTAAATTAAGGTTTAAGATTACATGCTAAATAAGTATATGAGCAGACTTAAGTGATAATAATACAAGAGTTTGTAAATCTGAATATTTCAAGAAGTATTATGATAGACCTTGTTACAAATGATTACTAAGATGCGTCTCAAGAGTCACAAAAGATTCTTCTTACTCTGCCATCATAGTAACAACCATTTTGCACATGTTTTATGAAATAGAAAACACTATTTTTTTTTAGCTACTACCCTCTCCCCCCAATTAAAATGAGACATTGTCCTCAATGTTTAAAGGTAGAAAGATAGAGTATAGAAGATATCACTTGAAATACGAACACTGACAAACCTGAAATATATTGAAATAAATATAAGTAACAAAACACAACACAATAATAAAACCAAAAGACACAAAGATTCACAAATGAAGGCTTAAATCCAATCTAAGCTTTTTACAGCTTTCCTTAGTTGATCAATTTATACGACTCATGGAAAGATCAATTACAGGAATGAAAGATTGTAGTTGGTCAATCAATTGTTCAGTAGCAGCAGCAGAGATTATGATTTGTCGAGCAGAAGATGTTAGAAATTCCTATTTTATAGCGTGATCAAGAAAAGACAGTAACTTATCATAATAACCATTAACATTTAACAAACCTATGGGTTTATGGTGAATGTGTAGTTGGGCCCAAGAGGAAATATGAAGGATCTCTTTCAATGTGCCTAGACCACCTGGTGAAGCAATGAAGGCATAACCATAGTTAAACATTGCTTTCATTTGAGCTAACATTGTAGAGACCTGAAGTTCCTCTCCAATTATTTTTCCAATGATGTCCCTTTATGCTAAAGCTTCGGAGACGACCCCAAAAACTTGACTACCTCCTAAAAATGTAGCTATTGACACACCTTTCATTAACCCAAGACTGCCTCCCCCATATACTAAATGAATCTTTCTCTCAGCTAGCACTTGATCAAGATGATTTGCTAATTCTAAAAACTCCTTTTCTTTCCCAGGTCTAGATCCACCGAAAACACAAATATTTCTTATGTGATGACCCGAGAAACTTGCCATTTCTACACACTTTAGTATTTGTTGAATGTATGGGTTGAGTAGAAATGAAAGGAAGGAAAAGAGGGTTTTATAGATGAGAAATTAGAAAAACAATCATACCATCTATATGTAGTCTAGTTAGAGTCTCATACTCTCTCTCTCTCTCTTTATTTATTTACTTTTGAAAAAGCATGTGTATGTACAAGTAGTTATGATTGTTGCTCACATCTTCCCTTGGTTTTACATCCAAGAATGGCTTAAATGCCTTTTATGGGTCGGGGATAGGATTCCCATCCAGTTTTCTTAAAAACTGACAAATAAGGTCTTTTTTAGTCAGATTCCCAAGACTAAGTCAATCATGTTCTTTATGAAATAGTGGTCATAAATCATGAATTGCACGATGCACATCTCCACTAGGATGCGTCTTAAGAGTCAATAGAAGGTTATCTAAAGACTCCTTACTCAAGCCATCCTTAATGAATTGTTTTTATCTTTATGGTTTATAGATACCATTCCGAAAGAACGACATTGTGTATTACAAGTCCATCTAGCACATTGATGACAAACTTTTAGTTGTTTTGCATGACGTTTCTTTGCAAAAGTACTTTTACCTGTTCCAGGCATGTGTGAAATGAAGGAGTTAGAGGACTCACCTGATAATCGGACTTTTACTTCAATCAACCAGTGAATATCTTCAGGAATTCCATGATTCATTAACAATCTCAATCTTGCACATCTAACATAGTAAATTTTTATAATCGCATTCTGAGGTAAAGTGGGAAAATACTTTTTCAATTTTGGAAGATTAGTGTCCATTTTCAAATAAGAATCGGAAGAGAGATTCAAAGAATTGCAGAAATGTATATACAGATATCAGTTTTTGTGGGAAATTGAAAAAACCGACTTAAGTCACGGAGTACCATTATCCGTCATTTGACCGGGGTGAGAGAAACTAGCAAAAATCACTCAAAAAAAACATAAAAGTAATGTGAGAAAAACAAAATAATTAACCTTTATCTACAAGATCATGCAAACCAGTTGATTCATTTTCACTAGGAAAATTATCAAAGTAAGCTTTCAAATGATGTTTATTTTTCTTAAAATCATTGTCATTCATTGAATTCTCTATATCACAGGCCCTATAAAGATTCCTCCATCTTGGTCTTAGCTCTCTAGGGAATGTATAGAGTTAAGAATTATAAAACAAAACTTTTGACCAATATAAAGTTTTTGACAATTTTCATAAGTTTTGCAGAATGCATGGATGTCCTTGAACATGGTGGGCCAATAAAATCCATTTTGAAAGATTTTTGTAGCTGTCTTTTTTGACGAAAAATAACTTCCACATGCATCAGAATGACAAACTTTAATGACACTACTTACCTCATTGTCGGGAATGAATATTTGAAATATTTGACCAGGACAATATTTGAATAAGTTAAGGTCATCACCATAAAAGCTCTTCACTTTGTTCAAAAACTTTTCTTTGTTTTGAATACTCTAATTAGCTGGCAAATCTCCTAAAGCAAGAAAATTGATATTTTTATCATACCAAGGCATTGGACTAAGAGAAAATAAGGATTCATTAGGAAAGTAATCATCAATTGGTGTGATGTCAGATGTCGAATCTGTTGTCACTGTTGACAAAAGATCCGTATCAACATTTTCGGTGCTTTTTTCATCTGTGATTTCTTCCTCAGAATAAATCATTTGCAAATCTTCAGATTCATCCAACTTATTTTTACTTAAAGTAGATTCAAGTTGATCATAAACTAATTCATCAATATGATCTACTTCTTGTAAATCATTATCATCTCCAGGTTGCTTGCAAATGTTGAAAATATTCATCTCCAATGTCATGTTTCTAAATGATAGCTTCATCAATCCATTCCTACAATTAATCAATGCATTAAAAGTTACAAGAAACGGACGTCCAATGACACAAAAAAAAGATTGATGTCTTGTCCCAAGTGTAGGAGTGTCGAAGTAATAAATAACCCGGCAAGACCAGGGTCGAACCACAGGGAGGTTATTGTACAAATTATAAATAACAATGATACAACAACAACAATAATAACAATAACAACAATAACAATAATAATAGCAATAACAACAACAACAACAACAATAATAAAGAAGAAGAAGAAGATGAGAACTTTGAGATGAAATATTAAAGTAAGGATTAAACAATAATAATAACAAATGTCAAGGTTAGAGGTTCCGCTAATGGTATGTCAAACAAGTATAGTATAAACTCTTATTGTTCAATTGGAAACCACACAGAAAGAAGGTTCCAATAAGATTATAGATTGTTAACATGATTACATTAGTCATCTTATTCAATTAATGCTAATACTTGTAAATTTCGTCAAGCATTCATGATTATAACTTATGTTAACAACAAATCAAATTCCTTTCATAGCTGAGGCGTAGGTTATACCATACCGTATGGGCTACAAAAGTGCAAAGCATTTCTTATACCAATTGTTATATAACATAAATCAAGATTAGTCATTTAACAAGCAAAGTATTAAAGAGTGAACAAGATAACAAATATAAAACATGTTAGTCTCAAACATTAAAGTCCATATTAAGTTTATACCATACTTATTCTTACACCATTAGTGTAACCTTTTCACCTTGACATAATTAACTTAGCTAGACATAATGAAAGAAAGAAAAATAGATAAACAAAATAAGAACATAAATAAGATAAAAGATAACTAAGTAAAGGAAAGGAAACGAAAGGCATAAACTTGATATTAATGAAAACAAAGCATAAACATTAGAAAGAATACAAAGAGAGAAAACAAGAGCATGATCTTGATCTGGACACCAAGATGCCTAAATACATTGCAAATGCCTCCTTTTATAGGCCAAAATTGGGAACTATTGATTTGATGACTAATTGATGAGTAGATGGCCAACCCTTGACTTGGTGACAATCCTTATCTTCTCTTGTCTGCCCAAAACATCATTGATAGCATCAAAATTAGAGCCACTTGAAAAATAAAAGTTCTAGAAATTATCTCGGCTTTCTTATGTAAAAAATTTAGCTCATTTGGACTTCTAGAACTCTAGATATGGACAAAATACTAAACAGTGCTCGGGTTAGAGGACAGATTCGGGTTTCTTTGTTGTTGCAACAATTTGGATTTGAAAATGACTTTTTAGATCTTGGGCTCCATATGAAAGTTATAGGCCTATGTCTTACCTTTCCATCCATATAAAGTAGACCTAAATCTGAGATCTATAGCTCTAGATATGACCCAATTACCGAACAGTGTTCTGGTTTGGATTGCACCAACATCTCTTTTCTAAGTTTGATCATTTCTTTGCCTTTGCAATTGAAGTTCTTAAAGTCATCAATCAATCCTTTCATTTATGTGATAGGCCTGCATTTAAAATGGACATTTATCACAAATTAAAGGTATCTTATATTATTAGATAGATTATTGTAAAATGTACTTTAGTTAAGGAGTTATTGATACTTCAAGTGCAAAATGATGATATAAAACCGTGATAAAAATGCATTTTTGAGTACTAATCACCTGCATTTAAAATGAGCATTTACCATAAATTAAAGGTTTCTTATATTATCAAACCTATTATTGTAAAACATGCTCTAGTTAAGGAGTTATTGATACTTCAAGTGCAAAATGATAATATAAAACCTTGATAAAAATACACTTTTAAGTACTAATCACAATACAACACAAATACAAGTAGTTCTAAGAGCCAACACATGAATCAAGTTAAATCAATCATCACTCTTCGCAATGGTAAGGTTATTTAAAAACTCATTATTAAACCTTATAAGAAACATGATGAATTACTCTCAGAGGGTAAGGAAAGGGTTGAATCTGAACATTGCAAATAAAAAATTGATTCCCTGCCACCACTTCCATTTTCTCATGTCATGACGATATAAAGAAAAGACAACTATAACTCTGAAATCTTTGAAACTTTTAAATAGGTAAGGATCAATGTACCTTTGTTGGATGCTATTAAATAGGTTTCTTCGTATGCTAAATTTTTTGAAGATCTATGCACTGTGAAGAGAAAATTTAATGTGAAAAGGAAAGCCTTTTTAGCCAAACAAGTAAGTGTCATTCTTTGATATAATAATGCTTAGAAATATAAAGACTCTATTTGTCTTACAATTTCTTACTTTATTGGAGAACATAAAATTAAAAGAGCTTTACTTAATCTTGGAGTTAGTGTGAATTTACTTCAATATTTAGTTTTTTAAAGTCTCAATTTAGGTGAGTTAAAACCAACTTATGTAACTTTTTTACTTGTTGATAGATTTGTAAAAGTGTCTAAAGAAATAATTAAAGATATGTTAGAACAAGTAGATAAATTCATTTATTCTATGGATTTTATTGACATGGACACACAACCTGTTGAAACATGTAATTAATTTTCTATTCTTTTAAGACGTCTATTTCTTGCAACTTCTAATGTATTGACTAATTATAGGAATGGACTAATGAAGCTATCACTTGGAAACATAAAATTGAAGATGAATATTTTTAACATTTGCAAGCAACTTAAAGATGATATTGATTTATAGGTAGTAGATGGAAGAATTGGTTTATGATCAATTTGAATCTACCTTAAGTAAAATTAAGTATGATGAATATGAAGAATTGTAAATTATTTATTCTCAAGAAGAAATCAAGAACAAGAAAGGCACCAAAAATGTTGATACGAATCATTTGTTAAAATTGACTATAGATTCGATAACGGACATCCCATCAATTAATGATTACTTTCCTGATGAATCCTTACTTTCTCTTAGTCCATTGCCTTAGTTTCTAGTCATATCAATTTTCTTTCTTTAAGAGATTTGCTAGCTCATTGGAGTACCCAAGACAATAGAAAGTTTTTAAACAAAGTGACAAACTTTTATTGGGATGACATTTCTTCAAATATTGTCCTGATAAAACATTTCAAAGATGCATTCCTGATAATAAGGTAAGTAATGTCATTAAATTTTGTTATTTTGAGTCATGTGAAATCATTTCTCATAAAAAAAAAGATTATTACAAAAATCTTACAATATGGATTCTATTAGCTCACCATGTTTAGAAACACACATGTGTTCTACAAAACTTGTGAAAAATGTTAAAAGTTAGGATTTATTTCAAAACATAAAGAGTCTTTAGATAATCTTCTATTGACTTTTAGGACATATCCTAGTGGAGATGTGCATTGTGCATTTCATGACTTATGGCCTCATTTTCATAAAAAACATGCTCAATAGTTTTAGGAATCTAACTAAAAAAAACCTTATTTGTTAGTTTTTTTTTTAAATTAGATGGGAAGCCTATTCCGGACCTATAAAAAGTGTTTAAGTCGTTCTTAAACATAAAACCAGGAAAGATATGAGACATAATCATAAATACATATATATACACATGCTTTTTTAAAAAATAATAATAAATAAATAAATAAAGAGAGAGAGTGTGAAACTCCAACTAACTTATAAATAGGTGGTATGATTGCATTTTCAATTTCTCATCTATAAAATCTTCTCTTCCGTCCCTTCATTTCAACTCAACATATACATTCAACTGATATAAAAGTGTGTAGAAATGGTAGGTTCCTCAAGTCATCACATAAAAAATATTTGTGTTTTTGGTTAATCTAGTCCTAGAAAGGAAATAGAGTTTTTAGAATCAACAAATCATCTTGTTCACATACTAGCTCAGAGAAAATTTTATTTAGTGTATAGAGGAGATAACCTTGGATTAATGAGGGGTGTGTTAATAGTTATATTTTTAGAATGTAGTCAAGTTTTGAGAGTCGTCCCCAAAGTTTTAACAAAAAAGAATATCGCTAGAAAAAAAAATTAGAGAGGAACTACAGGTCTTCACTAATTGATGAGTGGGTGGCCAACTCTTGACTTGGTAACAATCCTTACTAGGAAATTATTTCATCTTTCTAGAAAAAAAAATTGAAGTCATTTGAACTTCTAGAACTCGAGATATGGGTTGAATACTGAACAATATTTGGCTTGCAGAACAGATTCAAACTTTTACGTTGTTGCTAAGATTTCAACTTTCAATTAGCAGAATTAAGTCTTGCATTCATATATTAAAGGTACCTAAATCTGAGATCTATAACTCCATATATGACTCAATTACCGAACAGTGTTCCAATTTAAACTACACCAACATCTCTTTTATAAGTTTAGCCATCTCTTTGTTCTTTCAATTTTAATACTTCAACTTATCAGTCAATCTTTTCATTTATGTGATAGGCTTGTATTTAGGATGAACATTTACTATAAATTAAAGGTATCATATGGTATTAGATTTGTTATTATAAAACATACTTTAGTTAATAAGTTATTGATACTTCAAATGCAAAATGTTGATATAAAACCTTGATAAAAATGCATTTTTAAGTACAACTCAATCAAATACAATTTTTCATCCCTAGAATCGATCCCTCCATAAGTCGTATAAATTGGTTAACTAAGAAAAGTTGTAAAAAGCTTAGATTGGATTGAAGTTTTTGTTTGTAAAATCTTTGTGTCTTTTGGTTTTATTATTATGTTTTGTTGTTTCTTATATCTCTTTAAGTGTGTTTTAGATTTGTTAGTGTTCATTGTTTAATGTGATGTCTTTTATACTCTATCTTTCTATTTTAGAATATTGAGGATAATGTCTCGCTTTGATTGGGGGGAGAGGATAGTAGTTAACACAAAAAACCAACTAAATGCTTTTGTTTAATAAAGCCATTTGATAAAACTGTATTACTTGGATGATAGAGTAAAGAAGAATCTTATTGACTCTTCAAACACATCTTAGTAAATATTTTACAATGGTTATATGCAATATTAATAACAAAGCCTATCATATACTTCTTTTGAAATATTTAAGTTTACAAAATCTTGCATTATCATTAATTGATTATGCTTATATACTCATATAACAAGTATTTTTAAATCTTTATTTCCACACACACCCTTTAACATATGATTGTGGGTTGCATATTGGATTATTACATTATTTATGTTCTTATGTTAAAGGTAACAACTAAGAAAAATGGGTAATATATAATTTTCCAAAAAAAAATATGATAATATGCATTAGGAGGAAAAACTATGCATGATGTTGCATTTGTTCTTGTGGGATTCATATGGTTTTTAAGTGTTCTACCATGGTTATTCTCATTAATCTCATTATGAAGTGACTACTTATCTTCTTTAACCATATTTTCTAAAAATGATGAGCATACTTTACAAAGTCTACCACTTAATGTATATGACCACACTCTCATGCACGTGTAGGAGTAGAATAAAAGGAATAAGAAAACAAAAAAAGAAGAAACAAAACGAAAGAAACAAAGTTAGATACAAGAAAAGTGAAGTGAAAATGAAATAAATACTATAATTTAAACAAGAATTTACCTCCCAGGTACAAGAGTATCGAGGTAATAAATGACCCAGCATGATTGGGGTCGAACCACAAGGAGATTAATTGTATAAATTATAAATAATAACAATTTAACAACAACAACTGCTACGAGAATAATAGTAGTAGTAATAGTAGAAGTAATAATAACAACAATAACAACAACAATAATAATAACAGTCATAGTAGTAATAATAATTATAATAAAAGAAGAAAAAGAAGAAGTTAAGAACTTTGAGATGGAAGATAAATGTGAGGATCAAACAATGACAATAACAAATATCAAGGTTAAAGGATTCACTAATGGTATTTCAAACAAGTATAGTATAAACTCTTTTTATTACTCAATTGAAAATCACACATAAAAGAGGTTCCAATCGGATTATAAATTGTTAACATTATTACATTAGTAATCTTATTCGAATAATGCTAATACTTGTAAATATTGTCAAGTATTCATAATTATAACTTATGTTAACAATAAATTAAGTTCTTTTCATAGCACAAATATCGGTTATACCATATGGTTAGGCTATGAAAGTGGGTATTTGTTGTACCAAGTGTTATACAATATAAATGTAGACTAACAATTTACCAATCAAAGTATTAAAAGTCAACAAGATAATAAATATAAAACATGTTAATATCAAACACTGTACTTATTCTTACACTATTACTGTAACCTTTTCACCTTGAGATAATAAACTTAACTAAACATAATGTAAGAAGAGAAACATAAATAAACAAAATAAGAACATAAATAAGATAAAAGTTAATTTAGTAAAGGAAAGAAAATGAAATGCATAAACAATCTAACAGATTCAAACTTATACATTGTTGCTAAGATTTGGACTTTCAAATAGTAGAATTGAGTCTTACATTTCCATGAAAGTTTTAGGCCTATGTCTTACCTTTTCATTCATATAAAGCATACCTAAATCTTAGATTTATATCTCTAAATATGACCCAATTACTTAATAGTATTTCTATTTAGATTGCACCAATATCTCTTTTCTAAGCTTCGCCCTCTCCTTGTCCTTTCAATTTTAATATTTCAACTCATTAATCAATTTTTTTTATTTATGTGATAACCCTGTATTTAGGATGAATATTTACCATAAGTTAAAGGTATCTTATAGTATCAAACTTATTATTATAAAACATGTTTTAGTTAAGAGTTATTGATACTTCAAGTGCAAAATGATGATATAAAACCTTAATAAAAATACACTGTTAGGTAATAATTAAACTAGAAGGAGAAAAGGTAGCTAGAAACCAAGGTGAAGAAAAGTGAGAAGAATTTAGAACATATGAGATGCATACTAATACTGAGTTAAAGGTTTTGAAAACCAATTTCAACGATTGCCAAGAAAAGGCAAATATGTTTTCCAAAACCCAGACTAAATTAGAAAACAAGATTGAGCAATAAGAAAGGCTATATCAGAAGCATTTGATGTTAGAGAGTAAGCTTATAGAAGCTAAAGCTAAAGAAAAGGCTGTGAGGGTCTTTAAAACTCATTTGGATAAAATAAGAGATAAGATTGGAAAGGATTTCCACCAATATCAATAAAGCATAACAAAGAGTGATGATTTTCTTAGAGACATAGAAAAAAAAAGGCTTTGCCTTTCACCTATAAATGATGATGATGAGTAGACTAGCTTTTAATGTAAAAGTTTTCATCAAGTATTAATGAAATGGGCTTAGACTTAACCTTTTGAGCAACATCTCTTTATAATGAGTGTATTCTTATCAAGCGTTGGATTAGATTAAATTATCTCAACACTATGAAAGGATCAAAACCTTAACCATTTATAAAGGAATAATGGTCATATATTAGCTCGAGATATAGCTAATCTATTTCCAACATTCATCACATATATCTATATGCATTATTGCTATCTAATTTTTTGATATTTTTTATTTTTCAAAAAAAACCAAAAAATATGTTCTTAATATTTTGTAAAATTTCAATGTCTTTTTCAAAAACTTTAAAACAAAAAAAAAATCTACTTTCAAAGCATTTAGTTGTTATCACCCTTTTCGAGTCAATGTTGATGTTGTGTTTTCTTTTTTTTTTTTGAAAAAATCAAAATACAAAAAAATAAGAAAAATCAAAATACAACAAATGTGCAAAGGGATCAGAAGTGAAAAAAAAAGGGACCTGACACGACTAAAAGATTAATGTTTTCTCCCACGTGCAGGAGTGTCGAAGTAATAAATAACCTGGCAAGACTTGGGTTGAACCATAGTGAGGTTAGTTGTACAAATTATAAACAACAATTATAAACAAAAAGAATAGTAACAATAACAACAACAATAATAGTAGCAATAATAATACTAATAATACTAGTAGTAGTAGTAGTAATAGTAATAGTAGTAATAATAATAATAATAACAACAACAATAATAAAGAAGAAGAAAAAAATTGATGAGAACATTGACATGAAAATTAAGTATGTATTAAACAATGATACCAAATAATGTTAAGGTTAGAGGATCCACTAATGGTATGTCAAACAAGTATAGTATAAACTCTTATTCTTCAATTGGAAACCACACATAATGGAGGTTCTAATCAGATTATAGATTGTTAACATGATTACTTTAGTCATCTTATTTAATTAATACTAATACTTGTAAATTTTGTCAATCATTCAAGATTATAACTTATGTTAACAACAAATCAAGTTCCTTTCATAGCTCAGGTGTCGGTTATACCATACAATATGGGCTATGAAAGTGCCAAGCATTTGTTGTACCAATTATTATACAACATAAATCAAGATTAGTCATTTAACAAGCAAAGTATTAAAGAGTAAACAAGATAACAAATATAAAACATGTTAGTATTAAACATTAAAGTCCATATTAAGTTTATACCATACTTATCTTACACCATTAGTATAACCTTTTTACCTTGACATAATAAAATTAGCTAGACATAATGAAAGAAAGAAAAATAGATAAACAAAATAAGAACATAAATAAATAAAAGTTAACAAAGCAAAGAAAAGGAAATGAAAGGCGTAAATTTGATATTAATGAAAGCAAAGCATAAGCAATATAAAAAATACAAAGACAGAAAACAAGAGCATAATCTTGATTTGGAGACCAAGATGCCTAAATGCATGGCAAATGCCTTCTTTTATATGCCAAAATTAGGAACTATTGATTTGATGACTAATTAATGAGTGGGTGATCAACTATTGACACGGTGACAATCCTTATCTTCTCTTGTCTGCCCAAAACATCATTGATAACGTCAAACTTAGAGGCACTTGAAAACATAAAAGTTGTAGGAAATTGTCTCAGCTTTTTTATGTAAAACATTCAGCTCAATTTGACTTCTGGAACTTTAGATATGACCAAAATACTAAACAGTGCTCGGGCTGGAGGACAGATTCAGGCTTCTTTGTTGTTGCAATAATTTGGACTTGAAAATGGCCTTTTTAGATCTTGGGCTCCATACGAAAGTTGTAGGCCTATGTCTTACCTTTCCATCCATATAAGGTAAACCTAAATCTGAGATCTATAGCTCTAGATATGACCTAATTACTGAACAGTGTTCCGGTTTGGATTGCACCGACATCTCTTTTCTAAGTTTGGCCATCTTTTCATTAATCAATCCTTTCATTTACATGATAGGCCTGCATTTAAAATGAACATTTACCATAAATTAAAGGTATCTTATATTATTAGATATATTATTATAAAACATGCTTTAGGTAATGATGTAACCATATTATTTGATAGTTTCACCCATATTTACCTAATGTTTTGTCCATGTTTTATATGTAAAATGCGTTTATATTCTTTGTTTTATGTTTTGAAGGCACTTTTGGATGAAAAATGCAAAAAGGAGTAAATTGGAGATAATTCGTAGATTTGATGTTTAGTCGATGTTTTGTGTAGAGCGTGAGTTCTAGAGATTGAAATGAAGTGATTCCAATGGCACTAAAAGGCTAACATCCATACCTTTCTATAAATGTAATGCGAGAAAAATAAAAAATGGAAGATCATGGAAATAACATCCTTCAAAGTCAAATCTCACATTCTGCCACTGTTGACCTTTGTCTATTCAAAATTCAGTATCTAGAGCTATAAAAGTCTAATTTATGCAAACTCAATTTTTTTGCATTGGTAACTCAAATGTCTGTAAACGCTACAAATTTCATCAAAAAACGATGTCAGATGAGGGAGATATGATTTTTCAAAGATGACAACTGAATTCTGCCAACAATCAGGTTTCCTGGAGAAATGAGTCCAAATTATGTTTCGAAGCTTCTAAACCATCATTCAAGTTTTATATCAGCAATTTAGCTCCTCTAAGTCAGAGTTTGAAGATTTCATGCAAGGCTATTTCTCTTTTTTAGGGAAAATAGTTATTGAAGTACTTAAATGTCAATTGTTAACTTAAAGGAGGACTACTTTGTAAATTAGGAACTAGGGTTTCTTAGCATATAAAAAGAAAGAGAGAGAGGATAGAAGGGGGGTAGCAGCTAGAAGTTAAGAAAAACAAATTCTCTCCTCTACAAACCCAAAAAATCATGCTCTCTATATTCTTTAAGAGTAGTTGTTCAATAGTTATGCAAGGTAAGCTCTTTTCATGGTTGCAAGAACGCAACAAACCTTCGAATTTCAAGAATCGTGAGATTTATTCTTCCTTTTATTTTCAGTTTATTTTATGAATAAGTATGATTGTTTTCCTATGCATATTTTCTATGATTTTTAATGTAATTGCTAGAGCGGAACTCTAAGTTATTATTATGAACAATTTATTGCTAAGTTTGATATCAAAACCGGAGTTGTGATGTATGAACTTGTGAAGCAACTAAGCTTGATAATTATGGTGGAACTACATTATTAAACTTAGGGAGAACACTCAAATATCTAGTTCTTAGGGCTGCCATTGAACTAAATCATTAATGCGAACATTGTGATTGTTTCTTGGTTAGGGTTAGTTATACGGCGGATCCGTTAATTAACCAACATTAAGAAAATATAAAAATTCAGAATATAAATTGTAGTTTTGTTTCAAGGATCGATTCTAATTTCCATTGGTGGATGTGTGTTTGCAACTAAGGTTTGTTTTCTTGATAAATTTTGAGTTCAATTGATTTTGTTTGCTAGTTTAATTTCTTCCATAGTTTAGATCATTACAAATCAAAACCCCCCAATTGCATAATGTATAACATAAAAATCTGAACTAAATCTTCCTTGTGGGATTGACCCCTTGCTTGCTCTATATTATCTTTGTGTGTTGTGTTTTAAGCTAGGGTAATTAATTTATACGACCACGACATCGCAATAAATTTTGGCATTGTTGCTGGGGAAGTAATTTTAGTTGATTCTTGTCCTTGTACTATTGTTTTTAGTTGCTGTGATTTTTTATTTATATTTTTGAAAAAAAAAGAGAAATAGAATTTTTGCTTGCGGCAATACTGTTTATTTGCGGTGGCGGTACTGTTCAAAACAGAATTGTTTGTGGAAGTAGGTTTTGGCTTTCCTTTTTTCTAAAGGAAAACGACGTTCTGAACAAGACTAGTAGATGACTACTAGCCCCACCCTATTAAGGCCAAATTTCATTGCTTTCTAAGGTTTTAAGGTAGTTTTAGTTTTCTAACGTAGGATTTTCGTGCAATTTACATTGTTTTTGATCTTTTGTGTGGTTGGTTTCTTTTGAGTTTTCTTGATGATTTATGCTAGTAACATGTTCTACTAATCAAATTCAAGTGCAGTTGGATCTTGAAATAGACAAAACTTTACGCAGGTTACGAAAGGAAGCTCGTCTCAACACCATGGCTATTGCACGACAACAAACACTCAAGGAGCTAGCGGCTCCTAAGGTGGAAAATCAGCCACTATGCATAAACATTGACAATAATGTAAACTTTGAGCTCAAATCTAGTTTTATACATTTGTTACCAACATTTAATTGTCTTGTAGGAGAAGATCCTCATACTCATCTCAAGGAGTTCCATATGGTTTATGTTGGCATGAAACCAAATGGAGTTGATCAAGAACAAGTTAAGTTGAAAGCGTTCCCTTTCTCTTTAAAAAGGGCAGCAAAGACATGACTTTTCTCTATTCTTTTAGGATCTATTGGAACTTGGAATGCAATGAAAAAGATTTTCCTTGAGAAGTATTTCCCAGCATCTCGAGTTGCCAACATAAGGAAAGAAATATATGGGATTCGGCAATCTCATGGAGAGACACTCTCCGAGTATTAGGAAAGATCTGAGCAACTATGCATTCAATGCCCTCATCATCAAATACCCGATCAACTGCTCATTCAATATTTCTATGAAGGATTGATACCTATTGACTGTAATATCATTGATGTTGCAAGTGAAGGTGCATTGGTGGATAAGACACCCGAGGCTACACGCCAATTGATCTCAAACATGGCAGCTAACTCAAATCAGTTTGGCACTCGTGGAGACTTCTCTAACAAATGAGTAAATAAGGTAAGTATTTCTAACCTTGAAAATAAAGTTAATGATCTTACTTTTTTTGTGTGTTCTTTGGCTTATGGAAATGTGCAGCAGGTGAAAGTTTGTAGCATATGCTCCTTACAAGGACATGCTTCGGATATGTGCCCAATAATGCAAGAAGATTACATTGAACAAGCTCATGCAATTGATGGAGCATTCAACGAACAGCCCCAGCGTAAATAAGATCCCTTTTCCAACATGTACAATCCTGGATGGAGAGATCATCCCAACTTACGCTATGGTAACCCATCCCAATAAGGCAATCAAGGCCAACAATTCCATCCCGATGGATTTCAGCCCCAACAGAATTATCAAGTAAGACAACCCCCTCCATTTACAAACTCCAATGTTATGGGGTTGTCATCCAATGATGATCTTCGTGAGATGATGAAAATTTTAGCTTCTAATACTGTTACCTTGCAATAAAATGTCATGTCTTTTCAACAAGAAACAAGGTCAAGTATTCACAACTTAGAGAAGCAAATGGGGCAAGTAGCTTTAAGTGTAGGGAAATTAGAGTCACAAATGAATGGAAAATTGCCCTCCCAAACATTGAATCCAAAAGAGAATGTTAGTGCGATCATGCTGAGAAGTGGGAAAGAACTTGAAGAGAAAAGGTCAAAACAAATTGAGATGGAGGAAGAAGAAGAGATAGAAACTGAATTGAGTACAAAGAAGGAACATCATCCTCCTCCACAAACTAAAACATCGACCAACACTCTAAAGGTAACTCCTCACTCAATGAGTTCCAGTTTTAAAGCAATTCCACCCTTTCCTGTGAGTTCTTCTAGGTCAAAGAAAGAGGACAAAAAAAAAGAGATTTTAGAGGTTTTCAAAAAAGTAGAACTCAACATTCATCAAGCAAATTCCCAAGTATGCTAAATTTTTGAAGGAGTTGTGTACTACCAAGAGAGCTTTCAAATTAAAAGGTCATGAAATGGTAAGTATAGGTGAACTTGTGTCTGCTGTTGTTCAAAAGAATATGCCTTTAAAGCAAAAGGACCCAGGTGCGTTTACTATCCCATGTGTTATTGGTAATGCTAGTTTCAAGAGGGCCTTATGTGATTTAGGTGCATCCATTAGTGTTATGCCCAAACATGTTTATGATTCTCTTAGTCTCGAGCCTTTGCATAAAACTAGCATTGTAATACAACTTACGAATCGTAGTTTGGTTAACCTACTTGGTGTGATAGAGGATGTCCTAGTCAAGATTGATACTTTGGTTATTCCATGTGACTTTTATATTCTTGATATGGAACATGATTCTTATGATTCATCAACCAGCACTCCTATATTGTTTGGAAGACCATTCTTGAAAACTGCTAACACAAAGATTGATTGTGGTAAGGATACCTTGTCTATGGAGGTAGGAGATGAAAAAATTGAATTCAATTTTCATGATGCAATGAAATATCCTTATAGCAATGTTTATTCTATCACATGCTATGACCAAATTGATAAATGTGTGCAGCAAGATTGTGATTTTGATTGCGAAGATGGATTAACCATAGCTTTGAGCTATGGCTATGATTTCACCAAGATAGAAGAGATGGAGAGCCACATATGTGTTTCCCAAAACATGCACGAATTAGTATTGGCCTTACAAGCTTTACAAATCGTTCCCCATGGTAATGTTTTTTTTTTATTTATTACTCTCACATAAAAAGCTATTGCCATCTATTTTACAGGCTCCCAAGTTAGAATTAAAATCTTTGCCCGATAATTTAAAGTATGTATTCATTGGCAACAACAATACACTTCCCATTATCATAGAAAAAGGTTTGACAAGTATACAAGAGGAAAAACTTGTGAAGTTGTTGTGTGATCACAAAATGGCCATTGGATGGACTTTAGCTGACATCAAGGGCATTAGTCCCTCAATGTGTATGCATCACATACTATTGGAGGATAACATAAAACCAACAAGAGAAATGCAAAGGAGGTTGAACCCACCTATGATGGAGGTAGTGAAAGCTGAAATTTTAAAATTGCTAGATGTAGGAGTCATTTACCCCATCACTAACAGTAAATGGGCGGCACCAATCCATGTGGTGCCTAAAAAGACTGGAATCACAATGGTGAAAAACAAAAATGATGAGCTCATTCCTACTTGCATCTCAAGTGGATGGAGAATGTGTGTTGATTACAGAAAGTTCAATCTTTCTACACGCAAAGATCATTTCCCATTACCATTCATAGATCAAATGCTTGAACACCTAGCAGGTAAGTCTTTTTATTACTTTCTTGATGGATATAGTGGATACAATCAGATTGTTATTAATCTTGAGGATCAAGAAAAAACTACATTTACTTGTCCATTTGGTACATATGCATATAGGAGAATGCCTTTTGGTCTTTGTAATGCTCTTGCAACTTTTCAAAGATGCATGATGAGTATTTTTTCTGACTATATTGAAAGAATAATTGAGGTTTTTATAGATGATTTCAAGGTGTATGGTGGTTCTTTTGATAAATGTCTAGAAAATTTATCTTTGATCCTAAAAAGGTGCATTGAAACAAACCTTGTCTTGAACTATGAAAAGTGTTATTTTATGGTAGAACAAGGAATAGTTCTTGGGCATGTTCTGTCTTCACGTGGATTACAAGTTGATAAAGCTAAGATAGATGTTATTTCATCATTGCCTTACCCCTCATGTGTGAGGGAAGTTCGTTCTTTTCTAGGTCATACAGGTTTCTATCGACACTTTATCAAAGATTTCTTGAAGATTACAACACCTTTGTGCAAACTATTACCCAAAGAAGTGGATTTTGTGTTTGATCAAGCCTGTAAAGATGCCCATGATGAGCTTAAGAGACGTATCACATCTGCCCCTATCATCCAACCACCAAATTGGGATGAACCTTTTGAGATAATGTGTGATGCGAGTAACTATGCGGTAGGAGTTGTGCTTGGGCAAAGAATTGGGAAGAATTTGCATGTTATCGCCTACACTTCTCGCATGTTGGATGGAGCACCATGCAATTACCATACAATTAAGAAGGAACTTTTTGCAATGGTGTTTGCTCTTGAAAAATTCAGGTCATATCTACTTGGTACAAAAGTCATTGTTTTTACTAACCATGCAGCTCTCAAGTATCTTTTGAAGAAGAAGGAGTCCAAACCAAGACTGATTAGGTGGATCTTGCTTTTACAAGAATTTGATCTTGAGATCGAAGACAAAAAAGGTGTCGAAAACCATGTGGCTGATCACTTGAGTCGACTGAGGATTGAGGATATTCCAACTGAAACAATAAGAGAAACATTTCCTGATGAACAATTGTATATGTTGCACTACTCTACAAGACCATGGTATGCTGATTTAGTAAACTATTTAGTCATCAAAGAATTCCCTCTAGGTTTGTCTACATCCCAAAAGGACAAGTTACGAGCTAATGGTAAATATTATTTTTGGGATACTCCTTATGGAAATTTTGTGGGGATCAAGTAGTAAGGAGATGTGTACCACAGGATGAATTTCATTCCATTCTCACTTTTTGTCATTCTCATTTTTGTGGTGGTCATTTTGGACCAAAAAGAACAGCCCACAAGGTACTTGAAAGTGGTTTCTATTGGCCTTTTATTTTTAAAGATGCATATCAATTTTGTAAATCATGTGAAAAATGCCAAAGAACAAGTAATATCACTCATAAAAATCAAATGCCTTTAACAAATATTCTTGTAAGTGAAATTTTTGATATTTGGGGTATTGACTTTATGGGTCTATTTCCTTCTTCTTTTGAAAATCTTTATATTCTTCTTGTTGTTGATTATGTGTCCAAATAGATTGAGGCGAAAGCCACACAAACTAACGATGCTAAGGTTGTTTTAGATTTTGTCAAGACTCATATATTTGATAGGTTTGGCATCCCTAAATCTATCATTAGTGATCGTGGCACTCATTTCTACAATCGTTCCATGGAAGCATTGTTATGCAAATATCATGTGACTCATCGAACATCCACAGCATATCATCTGCAAATGAATGACCAAGCTGAAATTTCCAATCGAGAAATCAAGTCCATTTTGGAGAAAATAGTGCAACCTAACCGACGAGATTGGAGTCTATGCCTTGGAGATGCAATTTGGGCTTATAGGACTACTTATAAATCACTTATAGAAATGTCACCTTATAAAATGATTTATGGGAAAGCATGTCATTTACCGGTGGAGCTTGAACATAAAGCTTTATGGGCCATTAAACAATGCAACATAGATTATGATTCTGCTGGGATTGCAAGAAAATTGCCACTGTAAAAGTTGGAAGAAATTCGAAATGATGCTTACGAGAATGCAAGGATTTACAAAGAAAAGACTAAGAATCTTCTTGACCGAATGCTTACAAGAAAGGAATTTCATGTTGGAGACAAAGTCCTTCTTTATCATTCGCGTTTGAAACTTTTTCCTAGAAAATTGTGATCTTGTTGGATTGGACCCTTTGTTGTTTCAAATATTTTTTCCTTATGGTGTAGTTGAAATTACAAGTTTAGAAACCAGCAAAGTACTCAAGGTCAATGGACATCATTTGAAACCTTTCTATGAAGGTTGAAGGATAGAACTCACTGCTTTTGTAGAGTTAGCTGAACCAATCTATAAAGAATGAGCATGCCACATGTCAAGCCAATGACATAAAACAAAAGCGCTTACTGGGAGGCAACCCAGCACAAAAAAAAATAATCAAATTTGCTTTCTTTTTTCTTATCTTTTACTTTTTTGTATTTTAATTTATTTTCTATCATTCTCTTATGTTCCATTAGTTTTATTTCAACATTGAGGGCAATGTTGTGTTTTAAGTGTGGGGGTATTGGAAGAATTTTTATTTTTTTATTTTAGTTTTCTTTGTTGTTCTTAAAAAAAAATTGTGTTTGATCTTTTTAACTCCCATTGATTTTTGAGAATATGAGTATTATTTATGAGAGTTAATTGAGATAGATGAAGATATAAATCAAATGAAAGAGTAATGATTTTATAGTGTTATACCACTACAAGTTTTTGAGCCTTCAACATTGTATTATTTGAGTGTGCATTCTTTCAATGATATGTGACACGACAAAGAGATTAATGTCTTCTCCCAAGTGTAGGAGTGTCGAAGTAATAAATAACCTGACAAGACCGGGGTCGAACCAAAGGGAGGTTATTGTACAAATTATAAATAACAACAACAACAATAATAACAATAATAATAAGAAAGAAAGAGAAGAAGATGATGATGATGATGAGAACTTGGAGATAGAATATTAAAGTAAAGATTAAACAATGATAATAACAAATGTCAAGGTTAGAGGTTCCACTAATGGTATTTCAAACAAGTATAGTATAAACTTTTATTGTTCAATTGGAAACCACACATAAAGGAGGTTCCAATTAGATTATAGATTGTTAACATGATTACATTAATCATCTTATTCAACTAATGCTAATACTTGTAAATTTCGTCAAGCATTCATAATTATAACTTATGTTAACAACAAATCAAGTTCCTTTCATAGCTCAGGTGTCGGTTATACCATACAGTATGGGCTATGAAAGTGCCAAGCATTTGTTGTACCAATTGTTATACAACATAAATCAAAATTAATCATTTAACAAGCAATGTATTAAAGAGTGAACAAGATAACAAATATAAAACATGTTAGTATTAAACATTAAAGTCCATATTAAGTTTATACCATACTTATTCTTACACCATTAGTGTAACCTTTTCACCTTGACATAATTAACTTAGCTAGACATAATGAAAGAAAGGAAAATAGATAAACAAAATAAGAACATAAAAGTTAACTAAGGAAAGGAAAGGAAATGAAAGGCATAAACTTGATATTAATGAAAACAAAGAATAAAGAATACAAAGAGAGAAAAGAAGAGCATGATCTTGATCTGGACACCAAGATGCCTAAATGCATGGCAAATGCCTCCTTTTATAGGCCAAAATTGGAAACTATTGATTTGATGACTAATTGATAAGTGGGTGGCCAACTTTTGACTTGGTGACAATCTTTATCTTCTCTTTTCTACCCAAAACATCATTGATATCGTCAAAATTGGAGCCACTTGAAAACATGAAAGTTCTAGGCAATTGTCTCAGCTTTCTTGTGTAAAACATTCAGCTCATTTTGAC
>SRLM01000583.1:93957-113747 GCA_015708895.1 Populus ilicifolia
ATATGTATCTCTAGAACTTGCTTCATATCTTATTGAGATTATATTCCATTATAAAATACATGAAGATGATAAAGGCAATAGGAATTTTAAAGCACTTGAACTAGTGAGGCCTTTTTGAGCTTGTTTATCTTTTCTTTGCTTTATCCATGTATAAGCCTTAACTTTATATATATATTCTTTTTCCCCTGGCCAAGGATTAGTAGAGCATGTATTTGTGATACTTCATGGAATTATGGTTGGAAATTATGTGAAAAGACAAAAGAAGTGATGCTTGATGAAAAGATGGGCAAAATTACAAAAACAAAAAGAAAAAAAATGTTCCTTTATGTTCTTAAGATTTTATGTTAAAAGAGCTTAAAATCAAAAGGAGTTAAACATTGGTGATTAAAGATGAAAAATTTATGAGCTTTGATGGAATATCTTGTTTGAAATATCATTTTTCAGATTGCTCTACTTTCTTTGATTTGAACCTTTTCTTTTACTCTCTTTTACCTCACCTTAACCTTAGCCCCATTACAACCGGAAAATAAGACCTTTTGATTCATACATTGTTTGTAATATGTTAGTAATGGAGATGAGATTGAAAAGCAAGCTTATAGTAGAACATACTCTTTGATTGAATTTGAGAGATTTAACACATAAACCCTAAACACATGAGTGTTGGAGTGTATATCAATGAAAGGACCTATTACTTTGGCATGACATAGATTTCATTTAAATCCCGACGATTAATTAAATTTTGAAGTTTGCATGTAAACAAATTCATAAAAATTTATTTATTTTATCCTTTTTATTATATTCTTATTTATAATGCTTGTACTCTTGGACATTGATGGGAGATTAAGAGATTGATTATGGTTATTTTCAATTTAATTTTATTTATCCTTTCTCGAGGACGAGAAAGAGCTAAGTGTGGGGGTATTTGATGTAACCATATTATTCGATAGTTTCACCCACATTTACCTAATGTTTTGTCCATGTTTTATATGTAAAATGCCTTGATATTCTTTGTTTTATGTTTTGAAGGCACTTTTGGATGAAAAATGCAATAAGTAGTAAATTGGAGATAATTGACAAATTTGACGTTCAGTCGATGTTTTGTGCAGAGTGTGAGTTCCAAAGATTAAAATGAAGTGATTCCAATGGCACTAAAAAGCTAACATCCATACCTTTCTAGAAATGTAATGCAAGAAAAATAAAAAGAGGAAGAACATGGAAATCACATCGTTCAAAGTCAAATCTCGCATTCTAATATTATTGACCTTTGTCTATTCAAAATTCAATATCTGGAGCTATAGAAGTCCAATTTATACAAACTCAATTTTTTTGGATTTCCAACTCAAAGGTCTATAAATGCTCCAAAACGATGTCAAATGAGGGAGATATGATTTTTCAAAGATGACAACTAAATTCTGCCAGCAGTCAGGTTTCGTGAAGAAATGAGTCGAAATTATGTTTCGAAGCTTCTAAACCATCATCCAAGTTTTTATATGAGTAATGTAGCTCCTCTTATCATGAAACTCTTTGATTCTTGCTTTATGAATTCTTGAATTTTCATATGCAAAATTTCTTATTTCCTCAAGCTCATTTATTTGTAATTTTCACAGTTGACTAGCATTATCAAAATTTGAATTGAAAGGTTTAATAGCCCAATAAGCTTTATGTTCAAGTTTCACAGGCAAGTGACAAGGTTTTTCATAGACTAGTCTATAAGGTGACATACCTAATGATGTTTTATAAGCAGTTCGATAAGCCCAAAGTGCATCATTAAGTCTTAAAGACCAGTCTTTCCTATTATGGTTCACTGTTTTCTCTAAAATATGTTTGATCTCCCTATTAGCAAGCTCTACTTGTCCATTTGTTTGAGGGTGATAAGGGGTGACAACTTTGTATGTGATTCCATATTTTTTCATTAAAGACTCAAATAGCTTGTTGCAGAAATGTGTTCCACCATCACTTATTATGGCTCGAGGGACTTCAAATCGACTCAAAATATTTTCTTTCAAAAACTTTATCACTGTTTTGTAATCATTGTTTCGACTTGGAATTGCCTCTATCCATTTTGAAACATAATCTACTACGACTAATATGTATAAGAAACCAAATGATGGAGGGAATGGACACATGAAATCTATACCCCAACAGTCAAAGGTCTCAGTGACAAGAATAGGATTTAAAGGCATCATGTGACGTTTTAAAATTGATCCCAACTTTTGACAATTTTCACAAGACTTGCAGAATACATGTGAGTCTTTGAACATGGTGGGCCAATAAAATCCACTTCGTAAGATTTTTGCAGTTCACTTTCTTAGTGAGAAATGGCTTCCATATGATTTAGAATGACAAAGTTTAATGACACTACTTACCTTATTATCGGGAATGAATCTTTGAAATCTTTGATTGGAACAATATTTGAATAACTTAGGGTCATCACAATAAAAGTTCTTCACTTCGTTCAAAAACTTTTCTTGGTCTTGGGTACTCTAATCAGCTGGCAAATCTCCTAAAGCAAGAAAATTGATATTTTTATCATACCAAGGCATTAAATTAAGAGAAAGTAAGGATTCGTTAGGAAAGTAATCATCGATTGGTGTGATGTTAGATGTCAAATTTGTTGTCACTTTTGACAAAAGATCCTCAATAACATTTTCGGTGCATTTTTCATCAGTGATTTCTTTCTTAGAATAAATCATTTGCAAATCTTCAGATTCATCTAACTCATTTTTACTTAAAGTAGATTCAAGTTAATCATAAACTAATTCATCAATATGATCTACTTCTTGTAAATCATTATCATCTTTAAATTGTTTGCAAATGTTGAAAATATTCGTCTCCAATGTCATGTTTCCAGATGATAGCTTCATCTCTTATCAATCTTGACAAGTGATCTACACCAACATTTTCGCTGCCTTTCTTATCTTTGATTGTGATATCAAATTCTTGAAGTAACAAAATCCACCGCACCAATCTAGCCTTAGAATTTTTCTTAAAAAGAAGATATTTCAATGCGCATGATCACTAAAAACAACAACAAGTGAGCCAACAAGATAAGACTTGAATTTTTCACATGCAAATACTACTACAAGTAATTCTTTTTCAATGGTGGTGTAATTCATTTGAGCACTATTTAAAGTTTTACTTGCATAGTAAATTACATAAGGTTTCCTATCTTTTTTTGTCGCAAGACAACACCTATAACATAATCACTAGCATCACACATTATTTTAAAAGATAATGATCAATCAGGAGGTTGAATGACAGGAGCACAAGTAAGCAAGTTTTTAAGTTTAATAAAGGCTTTTTCACAATCTTTAGACCATTCAAAAATATTATACTTTGTTAGAAGGTTACTTAAAGGCTTAGATATTACACTAAAATCTTTGATAAACCTTCTATAAAAACCAACATGTCCTAGGAATGATCTAACATCTTTAATAGATTTTGATGTTTGCAAGTTTTCAATTAACTCAATTTTAGATTTGTCAACCTCAATTTTTTTTGATGAAATAATGTGACCAAGTACAATGTCGTTTGTTACCATAAAATGATATTTTTCCCAATTCAGCACAAGATTCTTCTCTTCACACCTAGTCAAAGCCTTTTCTAAGTTAATCAAACTATCATCAAATGAATTGCCAAAAACAAAAAAATCATCCATGAAAATCTCAAGAAAATGTTCAATCATATCACTAAATATACTAAGCATGCATCTTTGAAATGTGGCTAGTGCATTACATAATCCAAAAGGCATCCTTCGTTATGCAGAAGTACCAAATAGACATGTGAAAGTAGTCTTCTTTTGATCTTTCAATGCAATTTCAATTTGGTTGTAACCCGAATAGCCTTCTAGGAAATAATAAAATTCATGACCTGCAACTCTTTCTAGGATTTGATCCATGAAAGGTAAAGGAAAATGATCTTTTCTAGTCATTGAATTAAGTTTCCTATAGTTAATGCACATGCGCTAACTAGTAACAGTTCTAGTGGGAATTAACTCATTGTTCTCATTTGTTATCATAGTGACTCCAGACTTCTTGGGTACAATTTAAGTAGGACCTACCCATTTGCTGTCAGAAATAGGATAAATGATTTCATTATCTAGAAGTTTAATAACTTTATTTTTCACTACTTCTTTGATATTAGGATTTAGCTCTGGTTGCATTTCTCTCTAGGGTTTAGCATTTTCCTCTAAATAAATTTTGTGTGTACAAATCAAAGGACTAATTCCTTTTATGTCAGTTATGGTCCATCCTAATGTATTTTTGTGCATTTTCAGAGTTTGGAATAACTTACCTTCTTAATGTGCATTAAGTTTTAAAGAGATTATTATTGGAAAAGTTTCATTTTCTCCTAAAAATAAGTATTTGAGATTGGATGGCAACGACTTCAAATTAGGTTTGGGTGGTTGAACACTTGAAGGTATAGACTTAATTGATCCTGGTGGCAATTCCTCAATTTGCGGCCTCCAATTACTTGTCTTTGATTCTTCCTGAAAATAAATCATTTGCAAATCATCAGATTCATCAATCTCAATTTCATTGGAAGTGGTTGGAAATTGATCATGAATAATTTTTCAGTAAAGTCCACTTTTTGTAAATCATTATCATCTCTAGGTTGCTTGTAAATGTTGAAAACATTCATCTCCAATGTCATGTTTTCAAATGATAGCTTTATCAGTCCATTCCTACAATTAATCAATGTGTTAGAAGTTATAAGAAATGGACTTCCTAAAATAACAAGAAATGAATTACATACTTTAACAGGTTATGTGTCCAAGATAATAAAATCCACAAGATAAATGAATTTATCGACTTGTACTATCACATCTTTAATTATTCCTCTAGGCACTTTTATAAATCTATCAGCAAATAAAAGAGTTATAGAAGTTGGTTTTAACTCATCTAGATTGAGACTCTAAAAAACTAAATATAGAAGTAAATTCACACTAGCACCGAGACCAATAAGGCTCTTTCAATTTTATGCTCTCCAATAAAGCAAAATATTTTAGGACAACCAGACTCTTTATATTTCAAAGCATTATTGTTCTAAAGAATAACACTTGTTCAGCTAAAAAGGCTTTCTTTTTCACATTCAGTTTCCTCTTCACAATGCATATATCTTTTAAAAATTTAGCATAGGAAGGAACATGTTTAATAGCATCCATCAAAAGTATATTGATCCTTACTTGTTTGAAAATTTTAAAGATTTTAGAGTTATGATTGACTTTTCTTTGTTTGGTCACAATTTTCAAATCCAACCTCTTCCTTACCCTTAGAGATTGACTCATCATCTTCCTCATAAGGTTCAAGAGAGGGTTTTTCAATAACCTTACCACTGCAAAGAGTAGTGACTGGTTTGACTTGATTCATGTGTTGGTTTCTGGAACTACTTGCATTTGCATTGTATTGCCCCTTGGGATTTTGTTGTGTTTGAGATGGAAACTTACCTTTCTCTTGGAAACTAAGAGAAGATGTCAATTTTGCAAGACTATCTTTAAAATCTGTCATGTTTTGAGCAAGTTAAGTATTGATTGTCTCTTGCTTTTCAATGAATGCATGCAATGTTTCCTCAAGATTTTTTCTAGGAGGTGGAGCATAAAGAGGTGCATATCAAAGAGAATTTTTGGAAATTGTGGTGTGCTTGAAATAGTGGTTGTGAAGTTTGTGCATTGTTGTTCTCACTCTTCTAACTAAAATTTGGGTTCTCTAACCAAGGTTGTATATTTATAAGTATGGATTGTGGTTGGTCTTTTGGAAATTGTTTAAAGCATGGGGTTGTTCATGGAGACATTCCTTAAAAGAAGGGAAGGTTGGATAGTTATTAGTTGAGTGTTCATTTGTTTTAATATTTGACACGCAATGTTTTCAACATATTTTAATTGACCACTCTTTTTCAATTCTAGTGCCTCGACTTTTCTAGCTAAAAATGTAAACTTGGCTGAAGGTCATGATCTTCCCTAAGGTTGTATATACCTCCACTAGATGTATGAGGTTGAGTTTTACTTGGTGCCTTATAAGTACCCACGGTGTCCTAATTTTGAGCATTTTCAGCTAACAAGTCTAAGTACTACATTGCTTCATCAGGGTCTTTATCTTTAAAAGTTACATTGCACATAATTTAACCATTTGCCTATCTATAGGTGTTAACCCTTTATAAAAATGTGAAACCAATCTCCATGTTTCAAAACCATGATGAGGACAAGTACTAAGCAAGTCTTGATACCTATCCCAACATTGGTAAAATGTTTCTCCTGGTTTTTGAGTGAAAGTGGTGATTTGTCTTTTGAAAGAGTTTGTTTTATGAGATGGGAAAAACTTCTTTAAAAACTGTTGTTGCATTTCATCCCAAGCACGAATGGATCCTAGTCTTAAATTTTATAGCCATGTTTTAGCTTTATATTTTAATGAAAAAGGAAAAAAGCTTTAATCTGATGGTGTTCATGCTACAATTTAAATTATTATATGTGTTGCAGACCTCCTCAAATTCCCTTAAATGCAAGTATGGATTTTCCAATTCAAAACCATGAAAAGAAGGTAAAAGTTGAATAATGCCTGGCTTAAAATTAAAATGAGATGCATCAGGAGGAAAAACTATGCATGATGGTGCACTTGTTCTTATTAGATTCATGTGGTCTTTAAGTGTTCTTGTACGGTTATTCTCATTATTCTCATTATGATTGATTATCTTCCTCAGCATATTTTCTGAAAATGATGAGGATACCCTACAAAGTCTACCACTTAATGTATGTGACCACACTCTCATGCACGTGTAGGAATAGAATAAAAGGAAAAGGAAACAAAACGAAAAAAAAGAAACAAAGTTATATACAAGAAAAAGTGAAAAGAGAAAATAAACTAAAAAATATAATTTATACAAAACTTACCTCCCTGGCAACGGCGCCAAAAACTTGACACGACGAAAAGATTAATGTCTTCTCCCAAGTGCAGGAGTGTCAAAGTAATAAATAACCTGCCAAGACCGGGGTCGAACCACAGGGAGGTTATTGTACAAATTATAAACACAACAATACAACAACTACAATAACAACAGTAATAGTAATAATAGTAGTAGTAGTAGTAGTAAAGAATGAGAAGAAGAAGAAGATGATGATGATGATGAGAACTTGGAGATGAAATATTAATGTAAGGATTAAAAGTGATAATATCAAATGTCAAGTCTAGAGGTTCCACTAATGGTATGTCAAACAAGTATAGTAAAAACTCTTATTGTTCAATTGAAAACCACACATAAAGGAGGTTCCAATCAGATTATAGATTGTTAACATGATTACATTAGTCATCTTATTCAATTACTGCTAATACTTGTAAATTTCATCAAGCATTCATGATTATAACTTATGTTAACAACAAATCAAGTTCCTTTCATAGCTTAGGTGTCGGTTATACCATACGGTATGAGCTATGAAAGTGCCAAGCATTTGTTGTACCAATTGTTATACAACATAAATCAAGATTAGTCATTTAACAAGCAAAGTATTAAAGAGTGAACAAGATAACAATTATAAAACATGTTAGTATTAAACATTAAAGTCCATATTAAGTTTATACCATACTTATTCTTACACCATTAGTGTAACCTTTTCACCTTGACATAATTAACTTAGCTAAACATAATGGAAGAAAGAAAAATAGATAAGCTAAATAAGAAGATAAATAAGATAAGAGTTAACAAAGCAAAGGAAAGGAAATGAAAGGCATAAACTTGATAATAATGAAAACAAAGCATAAGGAATACAAAGAGAGAAAGGAAGAGCATGATCTTGATCTGGACACCAAGATGCCTAAATGCATGGCAAATGCCTCCTTTTATAGGCTAAAACTGGAAACTATTGATTTGATGACTAATTGATGAGTAGATGGCCAACCCTTGACTTGGTGACAATCCTTATCTTCTCTTGTCTGCCCAAAACATCATTGATGACATCAAAATTAGAGCCACTTGAAAACATGAAAGTTCTAGGAAATTGTCTCAGCTTTCTTGTGTAAAACATTGAGCTCATTTTGACTTCTAGAACTCTAGATATGGCTAAAGTACTGAACAGTGCTCGGGCTGGAGGACAGATTCGGGCTTCTTTGTTGTTGCAATGATTTGGACTTGGAAATGACCTTTTTAGATCTTGGGCTCCTATGAAAGTTGTAGGCCTATGTCTTACCTTGCCATCCATATAAAGTAGACCTAAATCTAAGATCTATAGCTCCAGATATGACCCAATTACGGAACAGTGTTCCGGTTTGGATTGCACCGACATCTCTTTTTTAAGTTTGATCATCTCTTTGCCTTTGTAATTGAAGTTCTTAAAGTCATCAATCAATCCTTTCATTTATGTGATAGGCCTGCATTTAAAATGGATATTTACCATAAATTAACGTATCTTATATTATTAGATGGATTATTATAAAATATACTTTAGTTAAGAAGTTATTGATACTTTAAGTGCAAAATGATGATATAAAACCATGATAGAAATGCACTTTTGAGTACTAATCAATTTTTGTATAATTTGCATTGTTTTCGGTCTCTTGTATGATTTGTTTCTTTTGAGTTTTCTTGATGATTTATGCTAGTAACCTGTTGTACTAATCAAATTCAAGTGTAGTTGGATCTCGAAATAGAAAAAGCGTTACGCAGGTTACATAAAGAAGCTTGTCTCAACACCATAACTATTGTACGACAACAAACACTCAAGGAGCTTACTGCTCCTAACGTGGAAAATTAGCCACTATGCATAAACATTGATAAGAATGTAAACTTTGAGCTCAAATCTGGTTTTATACATTTGTTACCAACATTTAATTATTTTGCAGGAGAAGATCCTCATACTCATCTCAAAGAGTTCCATATGGTTTATGTTGGCATGAAACCAAATGGAGTTGATGAAGAACAAGTTAAGTTGAAAGCGTTCCCTTTCTCTTTAAAAGGGGCAGCAAAGGCATGACTTTTCTCTATTCTTCTAGGATCTATTGGAACTTGGAATGTGATGAAGAAGATTTTCCTTAAGAAGTATTTCCTTACATCTTAAGTTGCAAACATAAGGAAAGAAATATGTGGGATTCGACAATCTCATGGAGAGACACTCTCTGAGTATTGCAAAAGATTTGAGCAACTATACATTCAATACCCTCATCATCAAATACCTAATCAGCTGCTCATTCAATATTTCTATGAAGGATTGATGCCTACTGACCGTAGTATCATTGATGCTGCAAGTGGAGGCGCATGAGTGGATAAGATACCCGAGGCTGCACGCCAATTGATCTCAAACATGGCAGCTAACTCAAAACAATTTGGCACTCGTGGAGACTTCTCCAATAAATGAGTAAATGAGGTAAGTATTTCTAACCTTGAAAAAAAAGTTAATGATCTTACTTCTCTTGTGCTTTCTTTGGCTTGTGGAAATGTGTAGCAGGTGAAAGTTTGTAGCATATGCTCCTTACAAGGACATGCTTCAGATATGTGCCCAACAATGCAAGAAGATTACATTGAACAAGCTCATGCAATTGATGGAGCATTCAACGAACAACCCTAGGATAAATATGATCCCTTTTCCAACACGTACAATCCCAGATGGAGAGATCATCCCCACTTAAGCTATGGCAACCCATCCCAACAAGGCAATCAAGGCTAACAGTTTCATCCCCATGGATTTTAGCCCCAACAGAATTATCAAGCAAGACAACCCCCTCCATTCACAAACTCCAATGTTACGGGGTCATCATCTATTGATGATCTTTGTGAGATGATGAAAACTTTGGCTTTTAATGCTGTTACCTTGTAACAAAATATCAAGTCTTTTCAATAAGAAATAAGGTCAAGTATTCACAACTTAGAGAAGCAAATGGGGCAAGTAGCTTCAAGTGTAGGGAAATTAGAGACATAAATGAATGGAAAATTACGCTTCTAAGCATTGAATCCAAAAGAGAATGTTAGTGCAATCATTTTGAGAAGTGGGAAAGAACTTGAAGAGAAAAGGTCAAAACAAATTGAGATGGAGGAAGAAGAAGAAATAAAAATTGAATTGAGTACAAGGAAGGAACATCATCCTCCTTCACAAACTAAAACATCGACCAACACTCCAAAGGTAATTCCTCACTCAATGAGTACTAGTTTTAAAGCACTTCCGCCCTTTATTGTGAGTTCTTCTAGGTCAAAGAAAGAGGACAAAGAAAAAAAGATTTTAGAGGTTTTTAAAAAAGTAGAACTCAACATTCCTTTGCTTGATATTATCAAGCAAATTCCCAAGTATGCCAAATTTTTAAAGGAGTAGTGTACTACCAAGAGAGCTTTCAAATTGAAAGGTCATGAATTGGTAAGTATGGGTGAAGTTGTATCTGCTATTGTTCAAAAGAATATGCCTTTGAAGCAAAAAGTCCTAGGTTCGTTTACTATCCCATATGTTATTGGTAATGCTAGTTTCAAAAGAGCCTTGTGCGATTTAGGTTCATCCATTAGTGTTATGCCTAAACATGTTTATGATTCTCTTAGTCTTAAGCCTTTGTATAAAACTAGTATTGTAATACAACTTGTGGATCGTAGTTTTGTTTACCCACTTGGTGTGATAAAGGATGATCTAGTCAAGATTGATACTTTGGTTATTCCATATGACTTTTACATTCTTGATATGGAACATGATTCTTGTGATTCATCAACTAGCACTCCTATATTGTTTGGGAGACCATTCTTGAAAACTGCCAACACAAAGATTGATTGTGGTAAGGATACCTTGTCTATGGAGGTAGGAGATCAAAAACTTGAACTCAATTTTCATGATGCAATGAAATATCCTTATAGCAATGTTTATTCTATCACATGCTATGACCAAATTGATAAGTGTGTGCAGCAAGTTCGTGATTTTGATTATGAAGATGGATTAAGCATAGATTTGAGCTATGGCTATGATTTCACCAAGATAGAAGAGATGGAGAAGCATATATGTGTTCCCCAAAACATGCACGAATCAGTATTGGCCTTACAAGCTTTACAAATCGTTCCCCGTGGTAATGTCTTTATTGATTTAGTACTCTCACATAAAAAGCTTTTACCATCTATTTTACAGGCCCCCGAGTTAGAATTAAAACCTTTGCCCGATAATTTGAAGTATGTATTCATTGGCGACAACAATACACGTCCTATTATCATAGTAAAAGGTTTGACAAGTATGTAAGAGGAAAAACTTGTGAAGTTATTGTGTGATCACAAGACGGCCATTGGATGGACTTTAGCTGACATCAAGGGCATTAATCCCTCAATGTGTATGCATCACATACAATTGGAGGACAACACTAAACCAACAAGGGAAATGCAAAGGAGGTTGAACCCGCCAATAATAGAGGTAGTGAAAGCTGAAATTTTAAAACTGTTAGATACAGGAATCATTTACCCCATTACTGACAGTAAACGGGTGGCGCCAATCCATGTGGTGCCTAAAAAGACTAGAATCACATTAGAGAAAAACAAAAATAAAGAGCTCATTCATACTCATATCTAGAGTGGATGGAGAATGTGTGTTGATTATAGAAAGCTCAATCTTTCTACACGCAAAGATCATTTCCCATTACCATTCATGGATCAAATGTTTGAACGCCTAGCAGGTAAGTCTTTTTATTACTTTCTTGATGGATATAATGGATACAATCAGATTGTTATTAATCCCAAGGATCAAGAAAAAACTACATTTACTTGTCCATTTGGTACATATGCATATAGAAGAATGCCTTTTAGTCTTTGTAATGCTTCTGCAATTTTTCAAAGATGCATGATGAGTATTTTTTTCTAACTATGTTGAAAGAATAATCGAGGTTTTTATGGATGATTTCATGGTGCATAGTGATTCTTTTGATAAATGTCTAGAAAATTTATCTTTGATCCTAAAAAGGTGCATTGAAACAAACCTTGTCTTGAACTATGAAAAGTGTTATTTTATGGTAAAACAAGGAATAGTTCTTAGGCATGTTGTGTCTTCACGTGGATTACAAGTTGATAAAGCTAAGATAAATGTTATTTCATCATTGTCTTACCCCTCATGCGTGAGGGAAGTTCGTTCTTTTCTAGGCTATGCAGGTTTTTATCAACGCTTTATCAAAGATTTCTCAAAGATTACAATACCCTTATGCATACTATTAGGTAAAGAAGTGGATTTTGTGTTTGATCAAGCCTATAAAGATGCCTGTGATGAGCTTAAGAGATGTGTCACATCTGCCCTTATCATCTAACTACCAAATTGGGATGAACCTTTTGAGATAATATATGATGTGAGTGACTATGTGGTAGAAGCTGTGCTTGGGCAAAGAATTGGGAAGAATTTGCATGTTATCGCCTACGCTTCTCACATGTTGGATGGAGCACAATGCAATTACCATACAACTGAAAAGAAACTTTTTGTAGTGGTGTTTGCTCTTGAAAAATTCAGGTCATATCTACTTTGTATAAAAGTCATTGTTTTTACTGACCAAGCAGCTCTCAGGTATCTTTTGAAGAAGAAGGAGTCCAAACCAAGACTGATTAGGTGGATCTTGCTTTTACAAGAATTCGATCTTGAGATTAAAAATAAAAAAGGTGTCGAAAACCATGTGGCTGATCACTTAAGTCGACTGAGGACCGAGGATATTCCAACTGAAATAATAAGAGAAACATTTCCTGATGAACAATTGTATGTGTTGCATTCCTCTACAAGACTATGGTATGCTGATTTGGTGAACTATTTAGTCACCAAAGAATTCCCTCCAGGTTTGTCTACATCCCAAAAGGACAAGTTACGAGCTGATGCTAAATATTATTTTTGGGACACTCCTTACTTGTGGAAATTTTGTGTGGATCAAGTAGTAAGGAGATGTATACCACTGGATGAATTTCATTCCATTCTCACCTTTTGTCATTCTCATTCTTGTGGTGGGCATTTTGGAGCAAAAAGAACAGCCCACAAGGTGCTTGAAAGTGGTTTATATTATCCTTTTATTTTTAAAGATGCATATCACTTCTGCAAATCATGTGAAAAATGCCAAAAAACAGGTAATATCACTAATAAAAATCAAATGCCTTTAACAAATATTCTTGTAAGTGAAATTTTTGATGTTTGGGGTATTGACTTTATAGGTCCATTTCCTTCTTCTTTTGGAAATCTTTATATTCTTCTTGTTGTTGATTATGTGTCCAAATGGATTGATGTGAAAGCCACATGAACTAACGATGCTAAGGTTGTTTTAGATTTTATTAGGACTCATATATTTGATAGGTTTGGCATCCCTAAAGCTATCATTAGTGATCATGGCACTCATTTCTGTAATCGTTCCATGGAAGCATTGCTATGTAAATATCATGTGACTCATCAAACTTCCACAGCATATCATCCGCGAACGAATGGCCAAGCTGAAATTTCCAATCAAGAAATCAAGTCCATTTTGGAGAAAAGAGTGCAACCTAACCGATGAGATTGGAGTCTACACCTTGGAGATGCACTTTGGGCTTATAGGATTGCTTATAAATCACCTATAGGAATGTCACCTTATAGAATGATTTATAGGAAAGCATGTCATCTACCGGTAGAGCTTGAACACAAAGCTTTTTGGGCCATTATAGAATGATTTATAGGAAAGCATGTCATCTACCGGTAGAGCTTGAACACAAAGCTTTTTGGGCCATTAAACAATGCAACATGGATTATGATGCTGCGGGATTGCAAGAAAATTGTAACTACAAGAGTTAGAAGAAATTTGAAATGATGCTTACGAGAATGCAAGGATTTATAAAGAAAAGACTAAGAATCTTCATGATCGAATGCTTACAAGAAAGGAATTTCATGTTGTAGATAAAGTCCTTCTTTATCATTCACGTTAGAAACTATTTCCTAGAAAATTTCACTCTCGTTAGATTGGATCCTTTGTTGTTTCTAATATTTTTTCTTATGGTGCAGTTGAAATTACAAGTTTAGAAATCAACAAAGTACTTAAGGTCAATGAACATCATTTGAAACCTTTTTATGAAGGTTGGACGACAAAACTCATCACTTTTATAGAGTTAGCTGAACCAATCTATAAAGAATGAGCATGCCACATGTCAAGCCAATGACATAAAACAAAAGTGCTTATTGGGAGGCAACCCAGCACATAAAAAGAAAAATCACATTTGCCTTCTTTTTCCTTATCTTTTTTTTTTTATATTTTAATTTATTTTCTATCATTCTATTATGTTCCTTTGCTTTTATTTCAACATTGAGGACAATGTTGTGTTTTAAGTATGGGGGTATTGGGAGAATGTTTGTTTTTTTATTTTAGTTTTATTTGTTGTTCTTAAAAAGAAATTGTGTTTGATCGTTTTAACTCCCATTGGTTTTTGAGAATATAAGTATTATGTATGAGAATTAATTGAGATAGATGAAGATATAAATCAAATGAAAGAGTATGCATGCAATTTTTAAGGTTTAATTTGTTTAAGGATTGACTTTGAGAATATGCCATGTTGACTTTATAGTGTTATACCACTACAAGTTTTTGAATTTTCAACATTGTATTCTTTGAGTGTATATTCTTTCAATGATATGTATCTCTAGAACTTGCTTCATATCTTATTGAGATTATATTCCATTACAAATATACATGAAGATGATAAAGGCATTAGAAATTTTAAATCACTTGAACCAAAAAGCCAACCTAAAGCATATTATCCTTAGTGAGCTCTTTTTGAGCTTGTTTATCTTTTCTTTGCTTTATCAATGTATAAGCCTTAACTTTATATATATTTTCCTTTTTTCCTGGCCAACGATTAGTAGAGCATGTACTTGTGATACTTCATGAAATTATGGTTGAAAATTATGTGAAAAGACAAAAGAAGTGATGCTTGATGAAAAGATGGGAAAAAAAAAAGCAGAAGAAAAAAAATCTTCCTTTATGTTCTTAAGATTTTATGTTAAAAGAGTTTAAAATCAAAAGGAGTTAAGCATTGGTGATTAAAGATGAAAAATTTATGAGTTTTGATGGAATATCTTGTTTGAAATATTATTTTTCAGAATGCTCTACTTTCTTTGATTTGAACCTTTTGTTTTACTCTTTTTTACCTCACCTTAACCTTAGCCCCATTACAACCGGAAAATAAGACCTATTGATTCATGCATTGTTTGTAATATGTTAGTAATGGAGATGAGATTGAAAAGCAAGCTTATGGTAGAACATACTCTTTGATTGAATTTGAGAGATTTAAACACATAAACCCTAAAAACATGAGTGTTGGAGTGTATATCAATGAGAGGATCTATCACTTTGGCATGGCATAGATTTCATTTAAATCCCGATGATTGATTGAATTTTAAAGTTTACATGTAAACAAATTCATAAAAATTTATTTATAATTCATAAAAATTTATTTATCTTATCCTTTTTTGTTATATTCTTATTTGACATTGATGGGAGATTAAGAGATTGATCATGGTTATTTTCAATTTAATTTTATTTATCCTTTCTCGAGAATGAGCAAGAGCTAAGTGTGGGGGTATTTGATGTAATCATATTATTCAATAGTTTCACCCATATTTACCTAATGTTTTGTCCATTTTTTATATGTAAAATGTCTTGATATTCTTTATTTTATGTTTTGAAGACACTTTTGGATGAAAAATGCAAAAAGGAGTAAATTGGGGATAATTGGCAAATTTGATGTTTAGTTGATTTTTTGTGCAGAGCGTAAGTTCTAGTGATCAAAATGAAGTGATTCCAGTGGCACTAAAAAGCTAACATCCATACCTTTCTGAAAATATAATGTAAGAAAATAAAAAGAGAAAGATCATGGAAATCACATCCTTCAAAGTCAAATCTCGCATTCTGCTACTATTGACCTTTGTCTATTCAAAATTCAATATCTGGATCTATAGAAATCCAATTTATGAAAACTCAATTGTTTTGAATTCCTGACTCAAAGGTCTATAAGCACTCCAATTTCAGCCAAAAATGATGTCATACGAGGGAGATATGATTTTTCAAAGATGACAACTGAATTCTACCAATAATCAGGTTTTGCGAAGAAACGAGTCCAAATTATGTTTCGAAGCTTCTAAACCATCATCCACGTTTTTATATCAGTAATTTAGCTCCTCTAAATCAGAGCTTGAAGATTTCATGCAAGAATATTTCTCTTTTTTAGGGAAAATAGTCATTGAAGTACTTAAATGTCAATTGTCAACTTAAGGGAGAACTACTTTGTAAATTAGGAACTAGGGTTTCTTAGCATATAAAAAGAAATAGAGAGAGGAGAGAAGGGGGGCAGCCGCTAGAAGTTAAGAAACACAAATTCTCTCCTCTACAAACCCAAAAAAAAAAAAATCATGCTCTCTTCATTCTTTAAGAGTAGTTGTTCAATAGTTATGCAAGGCTAAACTATTTTCTTGGTTGTAAGGACACAACAAACCTTTGGATTTTAGGAACCGTGAGATTTATGCTTCCTTTTATTTTTAGTTTATATTATGAATGAGTATGATTGTTTTCCTATGCATATTTCTATGATTGTTATTAATAATTGCTAGAGCGGAACTCTAACTTATTATAGTCATTTAACAAGTAAAGTATTAAAGAGTGAACAAGATAACAAATATAAAACATGTTAGTATGAAACATTAAAATTCATATTAAGTTTATAATATACTTATTCTTACACCATTAGTGTAACCTTTTCACCTTGACATAATGAAAGAAAGAAAAATAGATAAACAAAATAAGAACATAAATAAGATAAGAGTTTACAAAGCAAAGAAAAGGAAATGAAAGGTATAAATTTGATATTAATAAAAGCAAAGCATAAGCAATATAAAAAATACAAAGAGAGAAAACAAGAGCATGATCTTGATTTGGACACCAAGATGCCTAAATGCATGGCAAATGCCTCCTTTTATGTGCCAAAATTAGGAACTATTGATTTGATGACTAATTAATGAGTGGGTGATCAACTCTTGACGTAATGACAGTCCTTATCTTCTTTTGTCTTCCTAAAAAGTCATTGATAACGTCAAAATTGGAGCCACTTGAAAACATAAAAATTATAGGAAATTGTCTCAGCTTTCTTGTGTAAAACATTTAGCTCATTTTGACTTCTAGAACTTCAGATATGACTAAAATACTGAACAGTGCTCAAGCTAGAGGACAAATTCGGGCTTCTTTGTTGTTGCAACAATTTGAACTTGAAAATAGCCTTTTTAGATCTTGGGCTCCTTATAAAAGTCGTTAGCCTATGTCTTACCTTTTCATACATATAAAGTAGACCTAAATCTGAGATCTATAGCTCTAGATATGACCCAATTACCGAACAGTGTTCTGATTTAGATTGCACCAGCATCTCTTTTCTAAGTTTGCTCATCTTTTTGCCTTTGCAATTGAAGTTCTTAAAGTCATCAATCAATCCTTTCATTTATGTGATAGGCCTCCATTTAAAATGGACATTTACCACAAATGAAAGGTATCTTATATTATTAGATAAATTATTATAAAATGTACTTTAGTTAAGGAGTTATTGATACTTCAAGTGCAAAATGATGATATGAAACCTTGATAAAAATACACTTTTAAGTATCAATCACCAACTCTTGACTTGGTGACAATCCTTATCTTCTCTTGTCTGCCCAAAAGGTCATTGATAATGTTAGAATTGGAACTATTGAAAACATGAAAGTTGTAGGAAATTGTCTCATCTTTCTAGAAAAAAATAGAGGTTATTTGGACTTTTAGAACTCTAGATATAGGCCAAATACTAAACAGTACGTGGGCTATAGGACAGATTTAGACTTCTTTGTTGTTGCTATAATTTAGACTTGAAAAAGGTCTTTTTAAATCTTGGGCTTTATATGAAAATTATAAGCCTATATCTTACCTTTCTATCCATATAAATTAGAACTAAATCCGAGATCTATAGCTCTAGATATAACTCAATTACATAACAGTATTCCAGTTTGGACTACACTAATATCTCTTTTCTAAGTTTGGTAATCTCTTTGTCCTTTGAATTATTGTTCTTAAACTCATCAATCAATCCTTTTATTTATATGATAGGCCTTCACTTAAAATGAACATTTACCATAAATTAAAGATATCTTATATTATTAGATATGTTATTATAAAACATGCTTAAGTTAAGGAGTTATTGATACTTTAAGAGCAAAATGATGATATAAAACCTCAATAAAAATACATTTTTAAATACTAATCACACCCCCTAATCAGCTTATTACTAGTCCCTAGTGATTAAAATGTTAAAATATAAAAGCAATTTGCAAATTCTACAAAGTATGGTATTCATCATTCAACTTCCATTAATTTATCCGGATAAACAAACTCTCATTAAATTTATATATCTTCTCAATACCTCCTAAACAAGATATTAATAAACTTTTTTTGTGTTTAATATATCAATACATAGTTATGGGGCTTTACATGGAAGAAAACAAAAATTTTCTTCTAATGTTTAAGGTTAACTTCCTTGGGTTGGGAGAATTTGTTTTTGATATATATACATATAACTTTAAACATGATGCATCTTTAACCCATGTAATGAGCTTTTGGCTAATAACTCCTAGACCAATTGGTCTTAGGGCAATAGGAGTTGAGACATCCCTACAAGCTTAGTAACACGGGTTGTAGATACTGATACGTAGATAGTGCAATGTTTGATTCCCTTAAGCTTTTCTCCTTAACCCATGTAACAAGCATTGGTCCAATAGCTCCCAAGTCAGATGATTTTAAGGTATTAGGTGTTAAAACACCTCTTTGGGCTTAATTGCTTAGGTTAGAGAGGCTATGAAGCCAAACTTATCTATATATTTATTATCATTATTTTTTTGCTCTTTTTTTTGTTTGTTTTTTCCATATTATATACTATCACTTTCCCTTAATTATTATGACCTTTAACAAAAGAACATAAATAATATAATAATCTAATATAAAACCCACAATCATATGTTAAAGTGTGTATGTGAAAATAAAGGTTTAAGAATACATGTTAAATGAGTATATGAGCAGAATAAAGTGATAATAATGCAAAAGTTTGTAAACCTGAATATATCAAAAAGCATTATAATAGACCTTGTTAAGAATGATTATTAACATACGTCTAAAGAGTCATTTTTACAAAAGAGCTCCTTTACTCTATCATCTTAGTAACAATAATTTTTCACATGCTTTATGACAAGACAAAAAGATTGATATTTTCTCCCAAGTGCAGGAGTGTCGAAGTAATAAATAACCCGGCAACACCGGGGTCGAACCACAGGGAGGTTATTGTACAAATTATAAATATCAACAATACAACAATAACAATAATAACAATAACAACAATAACAACAATAATAGTAGTAACAACAACAACAACAACAACAACAACAACAACAACAACAACAATAATAGTAATAATAATAATAATATAGAAAGAGAAGATGATGATGATGATGATGAGAACTTGGAGATAGAATATTAAAGTAAAGATTAAACAATGATAATAACAAATTTCAAGGTTAGAGGTTCCACTAATGGTTTGTCAAACAAGTATAGTACAAACTCTTATTGTTCAATTGGAAACCACACATAAAGGAGGTTCCAATCAGATTATAGATTGTTAACATGATTACATTAGTCATCTTATTCAACTAATGCTAATACTTGTAAATTTCGTCAAGCATTCATGATTATAACTTATTTTAACAACAAATCAAGTTCCTTTCATAACTTAGGTGTCGGTTATACCATCAGTATGGGCTATGAATGTGCCAAGAATTTGTTGTACCAATTGTTATACAACATAAATCA
>SRLM01000584.1:0-11846 GCA_015708895.1 Populus ilicifolia
TTATTTTTTATATTATAAATTTTTATAATAATTTTTATGAAAATAAAAAATAAACTCTTGATAAGTGTGGGCTTCCACCTAGTTAGATATTAGACTAGTCCCCCTCTTAGCCCCAAGATACCAACCACCATGTACCACTAAGAGCAACTCCAACCGAGCAGCTAAATGAGAAGTCAAACGTTCTTTGCCTTTTATTTTTTCACTATTTGTATTCCAATAAAAAAGCTAAACAAATAGCCAAAATAGCTATTTGTTTCCTTAATAGTCATTTTTACATTTAACTGTAGAAATGGCTAGAAAGATAATTGTTGGCCAACGGCTTTTTTTAAATATATATTTATATATAGAAAAAATTTTCTATAAATACATGAAGAAAAAACTTGTAGTTTTAAATTTTTATATTGTGCCTCACCCTTCTTTTAAATTTTTTTAAAAAAAAACAAGAATAAATTATTCTCCAGTTAATTATTAACATCGGTTGTGTTAATTAGCTAAAATCAAAAGGTATACTTGTTTAAAAACTTTTTCTATTTTTTTTATATCTCTTGAATTTTTTAGACCTTTTGTTGTTAATTTAATATTTGTGATGAGTTTTATTTCTTTATTATTTTATTTTGTTAATATGGGTTAAGGAAGGCAATTTTTATTTATGTTCTTATCTTTGATAAAATTAAGAGGAATTAATAATGGTAGTCGATATTGATAAAAAGATAGAGTTACATATTTAAATTTTATTTTTGGTTGTCTGTATTAATTTGAGGTCAATTATATTTTATCTTTTTGAAAATGCAATAAAACTAATATATCGATTCTCTTTTAAAATATTGGCGGTTATTTTTTCAAAATTTGAATTTGAATTTACTTTTAAAAAATTAAATTTTTAATAATAACATATAAAACTTAAAATTAAAAATATTCATATAAATAAATTTTAAATTATATTTTTTTACTTTCATATTACTTCATTAATTTTATATTATTTTTATAAATTACTCATATTAATTATATAATTAATAATATCATAATTATATTATATATAAAATATCTAAATTAGCTATATAATTATATTAAAATTAATTTAATATGAAATATATTAAAATATAAATATTTTTTCTAAATAGTTTTTTATCATTGAAATACATATAATTCAAAAAGTTATATTTATATTATTTAAAAAACTATTTTTTTTTATTTAACTCTTCAATATAGTATTTTCTGTTGGAGATGCAGAAACTCTTCTTGGCTGCAGCACTGAGGTCATGATGGCTCTAGTATCTCTGAATTTGACTGGGCTTTTAGAAATTAGGCACAAGTCAAAAGTTATACATGTTTATACCCCTTTCTTTTTCCTCAACTAGGCTGATATATCCCACGCATAATCCGACCGGTTCTCGATTTGTTTTGACAATCTAGTTGGATTATCACAGAAGTCTTATACTATTTTCAACATAGGTTTTAGGTATAGTTGTTTATGTAATGAAAAAAAAGTAAGCATGAACCTAGATTTGAACGAGTAACATGCATGAATCCATGTTAGTAGCTATCCACAGAAAAAAATAAAATGAGTATCTCCTGATACAAGTGTCGTCTTACTTTGAGGAAGGGACATATGCAGGAAATTTGGAAGAAGGTTGCTGGAAAGAAAGCTTATTGCACTTTCAACATAGATATAGACTTAAAACCAAAGTGTGCACGTCTCCTAATTAATCCTAATTAAAATCAAAGTCCACGCCGAATGGGGATGCAGGGACCATATTGTTTGGTGATGCTCATGGTTTTCAAGTTCCTGGTAAAGATCAGCTGGCTGGTATTGATCATTCAAAAAATAAAAAGTTGGTTGCAATTTAAAAAAACAAAGTTCGTGTTTATTCAAGGTTCAACTTCAATTTTGTTTTGTTTTTCATCTATTATATATAGAAATCTCCACGACCAACTACTTGTTTATATTTTAACGAAGAGATGTCTCAATTACAACCCGAACTTTGACTAGAAAAACCCAACTGATTTTTCTTAAAAGACAAAAATGAAACAAAAAGGTGAGCTTTAGTCTATAGTCTTTCCATTTTGATTTTATTACAAAAAAAATATTAGAAAATAATATAAATTATATTTTAAAATCTTACTTAATAATTTAAATTTTTAAGCTGAATTGATTCTTTAATATAATATTATAGTTTTGATAACTAAGTAGTCACAAATTCAAATCTTAATATTTTTATTATTTTATAAAAATTTAGTAAAAAGTAATGAAGGTCTTTACAAGTTTCAAGTGTAAAGAGTTTTTATCTGAGAGAATGTATTAAAGAATAATATAAATTATATATTAAAAATTCATCTAAAAACTTAAATTTTTTTATTGAATTGTTTTTTTAACAAAAATTCTTGGCATAATACGTGTAACCTTTTTCACCGCAACAAAAAACATGTATGTAAAATCTTGATTTTGTTAATTATAATGTCAAGGATATAACAAATAGGTTTAAATAGGTTTTGAGGTGTGAAAATCAGTATCTTTAAAGTATTAATTGTCTTGAATATATTTACTACAAGGTTAAAGTAATATACCTTCATAACATATTAAAATCTTATACTTAAAAACATGAATTTCTATAAGTTTATTGATAAGTTCTATTTTATTTATGATAAACATAAATAAAGAGTTGACAGAGAAAAATTAAAAAAAAAAGATTGTTTCTAATTTATTTTTATCAAAATCAAACCGATATTTAAAAATAAAATAACACTTTTTTAGACCAACATATCTATAAAGTTTAGAGTTACACGTCTTCATACCAATTTGTCTATAGAATTCCTATAAATTATTTAAACAATTTGACAATAGATGTCATATATAATTATTAAATTAATTAGTTCCAAAAAATTAATTAATTAATTCCAAAAATAAAAATAAAAATCATTTATATTAAATAATATCAAGTGTCAACTACCTACTATACAAGCTATATTTTTTAAAACCATCAAGAACAAAAGTTATGAACTTGTTGAATTTAAAGTGTTCTCATGTATTCTTTTACACGAGTCAAGAACATCACGTGAAGTATGAGTTAAAATTGTCCAGGTCTAAGAATGCCTGAAACTGCCATGGAAATTTCAAATTAAGGTGGATTCATGAGCTCTTTGCAATTTTGACTCTATAATTAAAAATAATAATAAAACTTGAGAGTAAGAAATTTGATTGCATAATGTTTCAAAAAATATTTTTTTTATTACAACAAAATGTAGTAATGTATTAAAATGCATATTGATAAAGTTAAAAAAGAAATCAAGCTACCACTCCAAATGGTAGCTTTCCACGAAAATGTGTTCGATTTTTGAATAGTCAAGTTAGCCTCTATATTCCAACCACTACCAATAAATAATTAAAGTATTGTAATAACGTGCTAACATGTATAAAATCATCCTGTCGTATATAGTTCAATAATTAAAGGGATCAGTCCTAAAAATAATAATAACTAATGTTATCCATTAAAATGTATTAGATGTTATGATTAAGATTATTTTTAAATGATTTTTATATTAAAATATATGTTAATAATTTTTTATTTTAAAAAAATTATTTTTAATATGAGGATATTAAAATGATTTAAAAACACTAAAAATATATTAATTTAAAATAATAAACAATTTTAATCAACTTTATATTATACTGTATGTTTTATATGAAATTGGGTAACTTTTAACTATCTTTAAATAAAAAAAATTTAAAAATTATTATTACCATGATTCTGGACAGCTTTTCAAGTGGCTGGGGGGAGCAATTCTAGAATAATTATATATATCCACCATGTACGGTCAAATACACCTTTGGAAGAAGAAGGGAAAAGAGCAACGATTTGTATCAATTTAAAGAAGAAAATATATAATTGCATAATAATCTAACAGGTTGCCAAATTATCCAGCTATTTTGTTCGCTGCAAGTCCAGATCCTTAGAACAGAATGTGGTGGATATGCACTTATATTAAATACATTTCAAATATTTCCAAGTCATACTGACTTTTCAAAAAAAAAAAAAAGTTCTTATTGCTTTCTCACCCGATTCATGTTCTTTGATGGCTTTCAAGTTTCTAAATTGGAATTGCTTTTAATTAGATCATATCTCGACCTAGCTGGACCATTAATTTCAAGCCAAAAAGTTATGAAAATGACCTTTGGAATTTAAGCAAAGGTCTCATGAAGTGATATATTATTGGGTGTGAACTATGAAAGGTTTGAAAATTGAATAAGAAGTTTGAACAAGCTATCTAGAGTTCGTATAAGTGTGTATAACTTCAACCCCAGCTGGCCCATTAAACCACCATCAACGGTGCTTGACGCCAGAGGGCGACCTTTCTCAGTGCCCAATCTCAGCACTGGCATCTAGGTATTCATAATCACACCCCTGGAAAATGCTTAGAGACGCATGCACACGTGGAAGATTGAATAGCATGTAATAACTTCTGTATATCTTGATCAAATTAAAAAAATATATATATAAGAATGCTCAGTTAAAAATAAAATGAAATTTATATGGATACTTGAAAGACATGTGTGAAAGTGTTTTATAAAATCTTTTTTGTTTAAAAATATATTAAAATAATATTATATTTTTATTTTTTAAAATATATTTTTTATATTAGCACTTCAAAAAAATATGCAATTATCAAGAAAATATTAATTTAAAACTAATAAAATATTATTTTTTTTTAATATGGTTGTACTGCAATGTGAAAAGAACATAAATTAATGTGAGGCATCTTAAAAAAATTATATGGATGATATTTAAAGTATTTATTAATGTTATAGTCATATAGGATGCATAACCCAGCATATTATATTTATATTTTAGTATTTGATAATTTTATTTTTAATCACATGATAAAACTAAAAAAAAAAATCTTAGTTTTTTTTGTTAAACAGAACACCAACCCACATGCATTATAATAAAAAATAAATAAAACCCTTTTTATTTCCTTTGTCTATGAAATAATGAAACAAAATGGTGCATGAAGGGAGTAGACATATTTAGATTGACAACCTAAATATTATGAGTACATAATAAAGTTTACGTGTAAGTTAATAGTTTTTCTAAATAGTTATTCTGTAAACCCTCGGGTTTTTATTTATTTAGAAATGAAAAAAATATTTAAATCGATATTTCATGAATTAGAAGAAAAAAATAAATTATTGATTCTAAAAACTAAGTAAAGAATTGATCGACTAGTTTATTTAATAACTCAAATGATCAATTTCATCTAGAATAAATAAGAGATAAAATTATAAATAACCAAAGATTGGCAAAGAAAATGCCTCACTAGGCAGGGAAGAAAAAAAAATGGAAAGGGGTGATTAGGGTTCTTTCTATTCTTTCTATTTTCTTGGAAAAGGTTAGCAAATAGAGATTAAAAGAGTTGTTGAGTGATCTAAAGAAAAAAAATTAGGTGGTTTAGAGGATTTTTAAAGAGTTAAAAAAGTTAGGGTTAGGGAGCTTAGGAGAAAATAAAGAAAAGGGAAGGAAACTCGGTATGTTCTTTCGTTTCCCACTTGGATTAGCATTCAATTAAGGTGAGAAACTCATTTAAAATATTTGGTTTGAATGATTATGCAACATTTGAATGGATGAATATGTTAGTGTTTATAGATGTTGAATTTCAAAATTTTGTTAGCTAAAATGTTAAATTATAATGGAATAATATTTAATGATATAAAAATGGTTAGGTGTCAATTCAATTAAAAGAATTAAAAAGAGCAAAACATTATCCTCGGTATAGAGTCATTTTTTGCCTATGAGAGGAAAAATGAAGAGGTGTAGGGAATACTTGATTGGTTCGAATTTGAAGACCATTTTATCACCAATTACCAATTAGGGCCACTAGACTTAAATATGCAAGCCTTAAAGAATTTGATGAGGAACTCATCCATGATTTGTAAGTTTTAAGTTTGGGTTAATAATGAAATGCGGAGGAAATAATACATTTATATTCATTTGATGTAATTAGGATAAAAAAAAACTTAGAATATACAAAAATAAAGTGAAAAATCTTAATTTTATTGAAAGGAGTTAGTGTCGTTCAGAAAGGGAAAAGGTTGAGGAAAACTAAAACAATGCTTAAATAGTGATGTGCATACACATTGATATAGAAGATATTGTCGAAGTAAGATCCCAAATCAAAAAAGTAGAACCTTCGTGAGTAGCATGTAGGGGACTGAATCTTCTATTATAAATATGTTAGAACTATTAATGATAATTCATTTTATTTTTTATAAAATTAGATTATTTAGTTGTATGGAAAGTTAAATGAATATGAAAGGAAATATAAAACTGACTATTTCTCAGTGTAATACTAGAAGCATCAATTTAATTGATCATCATGAATATAAAATTGACTATTACACAATGAAATATTAGAGGTATTAATTTGATTGATGATCAAGAAAATAAAATTGATTATACTCATTGTACTACTAAAGTCATTAGTTTGATTATTGACTGGAATATAAAAATTGACTAATACTCAGTGTAGTATTAAAGATATTGATTTAATTAATGATCGAGAATATAAAAATAATTAGTACTCAGTATAGTACTAGAAATATTAATATGATAGATGACCAGGAATATAAAATTAATTGTTACTCAACTTAGTACTATTGTCAATTTAGTTAACATTTGGGATATAAATTGACTCTTGGAAAGGAAAAAAAAAAGAAGTTAGTTTAATAATTGGTTTTCTATTTATAAATTAATTAGCAAACTTTCTTATCTTGCTATATCATATTATAATTAATGCTAATTGTTATAAACTAAATTATTTATAAGATCTTGATAAATTCATGATGTGATGTGTAGTAGATCACTTTTGTAATTTTGTTAATAGATATTAAAATTGTAGTTAGGAAAGATATAACTCATTTTATAAATTCAAGTATATTCTTTTGGCATGTAAGTAAATTTTAATAATATGATATATAAACTAAATTTTATTAAATTATAACTTTAGAGATTCTTAAATTAGTCTTTCTTTTCATTTATTACTACAAATACATGAGATTTTATCTTGTCAAGCCAAGAAATTAAGTGTTACATAATAAATAAGTAAATAAATAAAAGATAAATACCAACAAGGTCAATTTTTGTTTAAAATTGGTTGATTGATTGAATTTATCAATTAATTTAGTCAACTATTTAATTAAATTAAATAGTAAAAATTACTATTATCTCAAATCGGTTAATGAAATTGATCAATTTTTTAATCTATCAAAAAGAGATATTATAGAAATATAGGAGCAACCAGTAGATCAAATTATCAAGTGGAATTACTCTAATCCACTATTATCATTAATGGCAGGATTTTTATATATAAAATAATTTCAAGTTTTCTGTTTTATTTATTTTTGTATAGAGTAAATTGTATTGCTAAAAGTTAGAAGTTAGGTTATTTATATATTTAACTCAACCTATTTGACTTAAAACTTGGATAGCAGTTAAACAAATTAGCTTGAACTAAATATAATTTTAAAGCAATATTATTTTTTTATAAATAAAATGATGTTATTTAATATAAATAAAAATAATTTAAAATGAAATTCAATTCAAATTAAATTATTAACTAGATTAACTTGTTGGGTTGAACCCCTAAACTGTGAATTCCATTGTTGAAACAATTGAGCCATTAGATCAATTCCTAAGGCATGCTAAATGCTGGGCGCCTTAAATCCAGTGGCAAATGGGCTTACGGAAACAAATTAGGGCTTCAAGGACCCAAATCATCATTCTTTTTCAAACTCAGACAATTCTTTTCGATCAATCTAATCCTTTTTATAAACTCAAATACATGGGACAATGGCCGTTTGTATTCTTCAAAAACCAAACTAAAATCAATCCAATCTATTTTCCAATTCAAATACGATGGGTTATTTGGACACTTGGTCTCACTATAAGTCTTTGGACTTCAGTCTCATTACTAAATCCATGCATTAATTTGGATCATAGATAAGCATTCTTCTCTAATCTCTTTAGTATGCCCAACTAATACAAATCCACCAATATTAATTACAAGCCCAAATATAATCTAAGAAAAATTCATGTAATTATGAGCCCTTTTTTATATATAATCTTATTAAAAAAAGATTTAAAAAAAATGAGTTTCGTTATTTAAAAGAAATTCGTAAATACCATACCAATAATGTGCAACATGGAAATTATTTTGGTAATATCTCCACCGTACCACCAATAAATATTTTTAACAAGGATCCTACTGTCATTTAGTAAGATAATAATAGCAGTTAGAATTATGTAATTTATTAGTAGTTTTATTTTAATGATGCATGATGTAAACAGAAATTAATTTATAATATGAATAAATCTAAAGAAGCTAAATATAATTGTGAGTGTCAACCATAATCTACTTATGTGTGCGTTTTTTTTTTGGTTCAATAGTAATGCATTCAATAGTTTTTCAATGGAAACTAAATTTTCCTTGGACGATATTAATAATAATTTTTAACCATCACTCCACCTTCTTATAATTTTTTACTAAATATTAATAAATTAATTAAAAAAATTGATACGAGCTATTCATATATCAGTACGTCAATATCTCTTGTGCCATTCTAGAGGCATAATATGAAACATGTTCTAATGGCCAAAAACTTTCGATTGATGTCTCATTCGATGTATTAGGTAGTTTTTTTTGTAACATGCTGTGTATTAGATTCTTTTTTAACTTTATAAAAAAAATATAGAAATACTAGGAAGTAAAAATTTTAATACATAATAAATGAAGAATTTTTAAAATATTGAGATTGTGATATATTAAATGATAATTTAAAAAAAAATGAAACACTAACATATTAGATTGACGAGGATTAATCATGTTTAGCTTGTAAAATTCTTGGTCTAGGGCATGAGCCTATAACAATATCATGGAATCCAAATTAGAATAGACCGGGGACTTTAATTTAAATTAACTTTATATTAAAAGCCTGAAATGAAGAAAACATTCAATAAAAAAAATAAAAAAAATAACTCAAGTAAACTTAGAACAATATCTCATTTTATGACACTTAGACTAGTTTCTTTAAAAAGAAAGAAAAATTCAAAACTTGTGTAATTTATCTGATTAGATCCATTAAATCGAGTTAATTTAATAATACAATTAAAAAATAAAAATAAATAATAAAAAAAACCCGAGATAACCCATATTTATTAGATTTTTTATGTTTTTCAGTTAAGGTGGTTTGATGATTTATATGGGATTGTTGATTTCTTTTTTGGATTGTGATTGCTTTATGAATATTAAATGTTGATGCATGAGTTACTTTAGAGTTGGTGTTGATTTATTTTAATTAGTATGAAATTTGAATGAAGTCTTGATTTAACAAGATTCATATGGATTTTTTGTTTTACATGGTATTGAGTTATTGCACTATAATTTCTCTTGAGATAACATCTGGATTAAAATAATTTGATTAAAGATGGCCTTAGTCTAAGTTAAATAAATTTTTAAATTTTTTTGGAAAATTATCTTGTCGTTAATTTCAGATTCCCCATAATTTTTATCTATTTATATTTAATATTTAAAATTATAACCTACAGTAAGATGCTTTTTTGGTATCAAGTAATTCAATTTTCTTTTTTTTTAAAAAAATCTTTTTTTCAAAAATATAATTTTATTTTAAATTGCATAACCAAGTCTCTCATAAATAAATAAAAAAATCATATTTAAAATACATGGTATAATTTAACTTTTTTAAATACCCAAAAACTATATAAAAAAAGTTTAGTTTTTATCTTTACATGCACTTCTCCATTTAATAATCAGTTTCTAAAATTTATAAGAACTTGGTTTATATTTTAAAAATACCAACAAAATATTTTGTTTGGTTCAATATTAAGGATTGTAAACTTGTACAAAGATATATTTATAATATCAAACATGTAAAAAATATATTTTGAATTTAAAATAACTAGTTTTGACCTCTAAAGATAGAACTACTTTACTAAAATGGATCAACTCTAACTGTTAAATAAACTAACAATTAAAAAATTAATTATAATAGTACTTTAATTTATATTAAACAAACAAATAATTCAACTTAATTTAGATACAATGTATTATAAGTGATATATTCTCTCTGTACACAATTAATTTTATTTTATTTTAGATTTTGAGACTAATTAGGATTTTTAATTTTATTTTATTTTAGATTTTGAGACTAATTAGGATTTCTAGAGATTAAGGTACTAAATAATAACTCTGATTTTTTTAATAAGAGATAATAATATTTTTATTTATTATTATAATAATTTTAATTGTTTTAAAAAAAATGATTGCGACACCGCATAACTAACATAATGGTATATACCCTATTTAACTTATTAGAAAATGTCTGTTGGAGAGAATAGATGTCAAAGTAAAATATTACTGAAAATAGAGGACCCAAAATGCACTTTGCTCATTTTATTTATCTCCTTTAAATCAAAAGGAGGATACGGGACGAGCAAGAGGCCCAGCCTTGACCGTACACGTGTCGTAAAAAATTAAAAAATCCAAGTGTCGAATTTGGTATATATTTTGGATCTACCACGGCAAGATTAGCAATTTAGCATCTTTGCTCTCGATTCTCGGCATCTATTGTCAGATTCGACTCTCTGGTCTTTGATTATAAATCCAACAGTCCACATTAAGCCACACCTTCACATAAATAAGCATTCAACCTCCTCACTACCCTCACAACCTCAAAAACTACAGACGAAAGGAGAACATATTTTCGTTTTCTTTTTAGCTTCTGGGTTTTCATTTTCTTCAATCATGGATGTTTTAGATTCTCCAATTGATGCTTTGGCTTTCGATTATGTGAATCTCGGGATTCTTGCTATCATTAACAATTTATGGACGTGGGTTGCCGTTATAACAGCTGCCGTTAGCTTTTGGAGGATCAGAGCCGCTGGAGCCGTCAAAACGCTGGCGGAACCATCACCTTCACCGGATTACATTGAACGCCAAATCACTGAGTCATCTCATCCCGAAACATCATCAACAACAACAACAACATCAACATCAACATCATCATCATCATCATCATCATCATCATCAACAACAACAACAACAACAGAAGCAACGCCTAAGTCAGTTACAGAACCAGCAGCTCCCGGTTCAGTGAGTTCAAGTCCACCCGTGTTTGAAGACAATGGAGCGAAAAAAGGGAAGTTTGTGGTGTATTATTATCAAGATGATGACAGGAAAAATGAAGGTAACCTTGACGACGACGACGAAGACGGCGAGGAGGAGTTAACGGTTCTCGGAGAGTGGCGTAGGTGTGGGGGAGAGATAACATTGCGGGAGAGAATGTTGAGGGTGAGCATGGGGGAATATGGATGGTACAGATGTCAGGATTTGACGGTCATTAACGGCAACGTTGTTAGGTTATGGGATGGGGTTAGAAGGGAAAAGAAGAGCTCGGGCAGTGTCGCTTGGTAGGTGGTCAGGGAATGTTTAGATGTTTGATTAAGTTGTTTTAATAAATGTAAATACATCAATGTTGGTTGGAACAACCATTGAATCCTGGAAATAAGGTTGTTTAAAATTTTTTTAACACGATACGAATTCTAAAATTATAAATTTAAATTATAAAATTATAAGAAAAATATTTTAAATAATTATATATTAATAATTTGAATAAAAAGTAATTAATAATACAACACAATTAAAAAAATAATAGAAAAATTTTAAAAATTTTATTCTATTTATATTGATTCTTCTAATTTTTAAACAAATCAACCTATTTATTTTCTTATTTATATTATTGGTAAGAAAGATTTCCTTTTAAATTTTGATAAACTACA
>SRLM01000584.1:12394-190727 GCA_015708895.1 Populus ilicifolia
AGTTAATTCAACAAAACTCTAAGCTATAAAATAATATTAAGAGTAAAACTATAAAAAATTGAATGAGAAGGTAGTGAAAAAATATAAACCTTATATATTATTGAAATAAGATTGAGATAACTTAATTAAAAAAATATAAAAATCAAGTTTTAATAAATAAAATATTAAATAATAAAATTATAAAAAATTAAAAATAACTTTAAAAATATCGAAGTCAACTTGTATTAATCTTTAAAACTTATAATCCTGTTAATAAGTCCAAGACAAACTTTATAAAAACAAATCCTAAAAAATAACAAAGTAAAATTATAAATTAATAAAATATTAAGAAATAAAATTGAAATAAAAATACAATAAAAAAATTTTCAAAACAAGAAAATAACAATTAAAGAACGAGAGTTAGATTTGACACAAAAATAATTTAAAATTAAATAATAAGGGGTGAAAATAAAACTAAAATTTAATTAGAAAAGAAAAAAATAATACTAAAAATTAAAAATTTAATTTAATATAAAAATAAAAATAAACCAAATTGGGAATAAAAAAAGGGCCTGGATTCTAAAAACACATAAAATAACGGATGAGATATCAACCAACAGACAAATCTTTAGCAAGGAAAAGAGGAAAAAAACACTTGAACCAACAGTGCTCGCGCCCGGCACTGTTGAAAAGTAAAGTGTCGAGCAGCCAAAAGACAAATCGGCATGAGATATCAACCAGGGGTCCGTAGTGGTGCCGTTGAGGAAAGGGTGCCAAAATCACTATTGCAGAGGTTGTGTTCATACGTCCCGAGAGCGCTCTGTGTACATATATTTTCGTCGTCACAAACAAACAGATGCTCCGAGGGACCCTAGACTAGGACCTCTGCTCTCTTTCTCCTATGTTTTCCCCTCTCGCCAGCAAATTAACAGATCCAAGTTTATTACGAAGAAAAGGTGTGCAAATAAATCCACTGCGAAAGACTATACAAGGGAAGAACGTGAGCGATATTACATTACAAAGAACAAAGATTTGGTTGGCAACGTTTTCACAACGAAAAACACTATCACTTGAACTATACATGCATGCATATTCAAGATTGAATGGATTGAATTTAGATATCTAATTCCATAGTTTGCTTCTCTACACGAGCCGCGAATCATTTGCACAATGAGGCCAAAGGATTGTTAACTAATTCCTACGGATCAAGCTACATGAAGCACAAACCAATCAATCATGTGTTATTATCTCAAATGATTTAGATGGGCCACCGAGCATCTTTATTTTTGTGATTTAAAATTATTTTGATAAAAATTAATCTTTTTAATTTTAAATTAATATTTTTTTTATGTTTTCAGACATGTATGTATTGATTTTAAAAATAAAAAAAATATTATTTTAATATGTTTTTAAGTATAAGACATTCCCATGTAATAATTGCATGTAGGATGTAACTATCGAATTTTGAGAATACCACATATTTACAGGCGTGCTATTAGTGGTTTGTTTCATTTTGGCCTCATGGTTCCAGAAATACATTGAAGTTTCTCTCTCTATATATATCTGTATAGATTTTGCTGACCTACCTCCTGTCCGCCAATAAAATAATAGCAGCGGCCATTGGAGGTGGTGCTCCGTTGTGGTATATTCCTTTGAAAAATCAAAGGGGCCAAGTCATCTTCCCGCCAATAACTAGGATATGCCATGCAACAAGCAACCATTTTAATCATAGCCTCTCCTTATCTTGGCTCTTTGAAAATTCATTCCTATGATATAACGAGAGGCCCCTCTCGGGATATTCTTTGGCATTTTAAACATGAATCGCAGCCTCCATGCAGGTCGGCAGGTTTGATATACAATTTGTGATTGTTTTGTAGACCACAGTTCTTATTTTCTTATCTCTAGCAGCTAAAATCTTGAAAACCCAAATATAGCCCAATCACCAATCACGTGAAAAGCAAGGCGCAATAGAGCAGGCTTTTCATATGGATAGGTGGATTTCATCACGTCGAGATAAGTCTCGTTAAATTTTTTATAACATAAAAAAGTAATTATATAATGATAGCGCTTTCTAAAAGAAATAAAAATATGAGATTTGGGTTATTTGATTTGAATAGATTTAATAAGCTTAATTAATTTTATAATATAATTATAAAAAAATTAATAATACTAATAATAATAAAATTAATAAAAAAAATAAAAAATAAATATTTTTTAATATTATAAGAATATAACATATAAATATTTTTAAAAGATCTCAATAATCTTATTTCAAACAAAAAAAAATGAATGAGAACATGACAACCTTATAAAAATTAAAAAAATAAAAAATAAAATAAAATTTAATTACCAGCAAATCAAACACTAAAAGATAAATTAAAAAAAATTAATTTAAAAAAAAAACTTGATTTTAGTTAACATGCCAAACTCCTAACCCACTTGTGAGGTCAGGATAACTCCATATAAAAAAAAAACCTAAAGACCAACTATTAAGTAAACTAAATAATAAAATATGAAATTAAATAAAAACTAATTAAAAATAGGTGAAAAAAAAAACTTGAGTCATCAAATTAACTTCACTAACTTGCAACGCAGAATATGAGATTAAAATAACTTTATAGAAAAGAAAATAAAAAAAATCACAAAACTAAAGTTCTAATAACCTAATGTTGAAGGGAAAAATAAAAACAAAAACCTAAAAAAATAAAATCAAAGACAAATCAGGTTAATCTTCAAAATTAATAACATAGGTTACGAGACTAAATTATCCATAAAAGGCAAACTTGTAAAAAACCATAAAACAAAATTGTAAATCATTCAAAACTAAAAAACAAACATTACTAGAAAATTAACAAATAATAACGGGAACGCTAACATGTAATATTTAATCGCAACTTTTTTTATATAGAAATAGTGATAGACAATTTCTAATGGTAATAATAATGAAATATGTTTTGTTGATAGTTTTCTATGAAAATGGTGAAGGAGTGCAAAAAATAAAATAAAAAATCATTGAAAATTATATTAGAAAGTGAACGCATCATTATTTTCTAATGGAATTCTGAATGAGATAACTCCATCAACAAATATAAATAATTTATAACAATCAATTCCCTCCCCCCTCATTCTTCTTCTTTACCATCCTCCATTGAAAATAAAATATAGGTTGCTTCTTATTTCCTTACAAATCTAGCTACCCAAAATTATCGGTGGTGATCTACATCTATTAGTAGTTTCAACATCTATTGTTGAGTTTTTTTTTTTAAGCTTTGATATACAAAATAAGCAAACCTACCTATTCTTTTGTGGCCATTTATTTTTTTTGTTAATTTATTATTATTATTTTGCATATTTATATTTCTCTTATATATTTAAGTGTTTCAAAACTTTTTCTTAAAGAAATTTATTGTATTAATATATGATTTTTATATTATGGTTTGTTTGAGTTTTTGAGGAAATTAGTTTTTTTTTGTCATTTGATAAAATTAAGTTTGATTTTTTAACTTAAATGTGTTATAATTGCAGAAATGATGGGTTGTTTTAATGGTTATCAATTGTATTTTGTTGATTTTATTATTAAGTTGAAAATTTAGAGAAATTTAATTTTTTATGGAATTGATAAAATTAATATTATTATATATAAGTTTTATAAGCAATGGGTGATTATTTTTTGATATATTGAGATTCAACTAAAGGTTTTATAAGCAATATTACATTTAAGGGGTTGATGGTACTTTTATTAAATTTTATATCTTTTAATCCAAAGAATATTTATGCAGGTGAAATTAGATGTTTATGTATGAAGTATAAGAATAAAAAGTTCTACCATAAAGATATTGTGATGATTCATTTATTTAAAAATAATTCATTAAGAAATACTTATATTGGTTTATAAAGAACTCTATATTCCTTACAAATACCATTATCAACATCAAGAACCACCACAATAACTGCTAGTATAAATACCCAACCACAACAACTCTATAAGCAATAGTGATGACAACTAAACTAGGAGAGATTAAAAGAGAGGAGAGAAGACCAAAATCTTTCCCAACAATAATTTCTCACCTCTATTAGCGATTGTTTTGTAGCCATAACAAAAGCAAAATAAAAAAAATGCAAATCCAAACCAGTAAACCACACACTTCTAATATTATTAGAAAACTTATCTACACAACACTAGTCATGGCAGTGCTTTAGTTGTTGACATTGTCAAACTAGTTGTGGTAATATCCAATTAACCTAGCTATTTTAGAAAGTCATTTCAAACCTTAAAAATAAGCTTTTGATAAATTTTAATGTATTATTGATTTCCATGCATATTATAATGAATTGTTATGATTATTAGAAGTTTTAGGGTCCATATTGATATGGCAACTCTAGAGTCATGACACCATTAAAGATTTTTTTTTCAAAGGTGGAATAAGGTTAAATCAATATGTCACGATCCTAAATGTAAATTTTTTAAACTCATAATACAACTTTATATGTGTTGGCATTGAGCTTGAAATGTTATAATATGTGTTAACGGTGTTAATATGCAATATTATGGTGTTTTAATGGTTTTATTATTTACTAACCCGTTTAGAATATTTATATCATCACTAAATGTTTTTCTAAAGTGTTGATTAGTAGGTAATGAAAACACTTAATACATTACTTTATTGTATTTAAAACATTTTTTTATATATCTTTCACTTTGAAATATAGAAGTTTTTTAATAATTTTATTATTTAGATACCCATCTATGATAAATAAATCATCACTATGTGCTATCCTAGAGTGTTAATTAGTGAATAATAAAACTGCTTAATACACTATTTTATATTTTATTGTATTGAAAATATCTTTGAAATATCTTCTCCTCATGCAATGTTGTTGTATATTAATGATTTTATTACTCACAATCTCGCATAGAATAAATAAATCATTATTAGGCATTGTTCTAAAATATTAATTGATGAAATGAAACTTATTGCATTATTGTATTCAAAATATATTTAAAATACCTTTCTCTTAAAAATATTATAATGTATTTTATTATTCACAAACTCATCTAAAAAAATGAACTATCAATAGGTATTGTTCTAAAGTGTTGACTGAAGAGTAAAAAAATTGCTTAATATAGTAATTTATTATGTTTAAAACATCTTTGTAATATCTTTCTCTTTGCATTATTACCGTGTATTAGTAATTTTATTATTCATATATCAATTTAAAAAAAATGAATTGCCATTGAGCATTGTCCTAAAATGTTAATTGATAAATAATAAAATCTTTTAATACATTAAATTATTGGATTCAAAATATTTTTAAAATAACATATAATTCCTTGTAATTTTATTTTTTTAATATGTATAAAAATATTTTTTCTTTTTTCTTTTTCACAATACCCTGACGACACCCTTCAAGGCTATTATTCTAGTTATCTAGTTAGTCACTTTTAAAACATAAAGTCATCTATGGTGATAATATTTTTTTAAAAATTTATAAATGAAAATATTTGTAAAATCTTGACTTATGTTTTAATTGCAAATATTATTTGTAAATAATTCTATTGTTGTTTAAACCTAAATGTTCGACATTTATAATAATATGTGTTTGATTATTTTATATATATTTTTGTTTCAGACACCTTTCTCTAAAAATATAAATGGATTTAGGATAGCTTGGTGTAGTCTTAAATAGGCTTATTATATATAAATGGTAGCATTGAGACTCATTTCAATCAACATAATTTGATTTGGGTTTATGCTCCTCAATTTCTCATCATCCCACGAGTCCAAGCCTATTTTCAAATCAATATTTTAGTTTACTCTATTTTTTTATTTTTAATAATAAATATACATATACTAGTTTAGACAAACTCGTAACATGTAAGTATATTAGGTATATTTATCATTAAAAATAAATATAAAATAACTCATTTTAAATAGGATATATGTAGTGATTATTATTATTTTTATTATTATATGACAAGTATATTATCTAAAATCTTTAAAGACTAATTAGGATTTTTAGTCTCATATAAGTTATGTGGTGATTTGTTTTTTATTTTTAACTATTTTTACTTATAGTTTTAAGGATTAACTCAAATAAATCTTAAATATCATTGTTTTAATATTAATTTTTTATTAAAATTATTTTTTTAAATCAAACTAAATTTTAATCAAATGAATCAAATTGTATATAAACTCATCTGATCAACTATATCATATCTTATTCATTTGTAATTGGTTTAATTTAAAATTAGTCAATTCATAAACTATTATTTTATTATTAGATTGTGGAGTTTAATAATATTTTAAAAAATTTCTGGCGGTAAAAGAGTCGATCATATTATAGATTTTATTTATTTTTGTGTTTTAAAAACACTTTTAAAAAAATTAATTTTTTTATTATTTTATTTTAAATTAATATATTTTAATTATTTTAATACATTGATATAAAAAAATCTTTTAAAAATAAAAAAATTAATATTTTTTAAATAAAAAATATTTTAAAAAATAATTACAAATACCCAATGCAACATACTCTATTAATATAAAAAAGAAGAAACATGATGGCGCCGACAGTACATTTTGTGCACTGTACGCTAACCAGATGAAGCAATTCAATAGTCTTTTGCTAATTGATCTCATGAGCTTGTCAAGGGACATAATTACTTGGAATTGGCAGATGAATTCCCTGGATGCTAATTGCCAAGCCCGCGCCCTTAAGCCGTGTGCTTTGTGACGTAACATCTACAAGAAAGACAATAACTAGGGCAATGGCATGCTGAAGGAGGCATGAATCAATCAATTTTGTCCTAAAGAGGGAGGGGTCCCATCATGCCCCCCACAAACATCCATTAAATTGGAGAGGACCCATCCTATCGCTGATGGTGGTTCTACAACCCTACCTCTCGAGTTTGCCGATCGTGATGGCAACTCAGCTTCACATGCACAGACAAACAACTTGCAAATTCCAGCCATATTAGCACGGTGGCTGTCCCCTCGGACTCTCTTGTTTGTAGTGCACCGAAGGAGACCCTAGACACAAGTGATCACATGACGTGGTGTTTGTAATTTCACTGTCCAACTGTGATTTTAAAAAAAAATTAAGTGTTTTTAGTTTTAAATTATTTTGATATTTAAAATAAATTTTTAAAAAATAAAAATAATATTATTTAAATATAGTTTAAAATAAAAAATACTTTTATTTTATTTTATTTATTATATCCTCAAACAAACACTAAAAACTAAGTGGAGTGTGGGGATGCCCGTGTTCTTAACCTTCCAATCTATACACTGTAAGTCCACACCATTTATATCATGTACGGAAGGTATGCTATTTAGATCAATGTCTCCCTTCAGATGACGGGGCTATCTTGATTATGTTCTAACAAGTTTGATAGCACTACAATGCATATTTGATCAAAAACCATCTACATAACAAAAAAAATATTTAGGGCATCAAGAATTATTTAGTATTATTATTTAATTTATTTTAATGAATCAATCTTGAAATTTATTTACCTAAGTCTTTATCTAATATAAATCTAAAATTAAATTATATGGGAATTATTTTAAAAAGATAATCTGATTGACTAGTAAAAAAAATTTAAAAAAATAATGAAATTAACAGAAAAAACCTCCTAAATTAACTCCTTACTTGGGTCATGTTTAAAATTAAATCATGTAATAGTTGTCTCGAATGTGACCTAGTCCACTTAATCATTTCAAGGATATCTCGATTAGTAAAACAATTATGAAGATGAAATTGAAAAATAAAAGGATGAAATTAACCAAAAAAAACCCTTTTAACTAGATTCTTTATCTAACTCGAGTTTGAAATTAAATCGTGAGAGAGTTGTTTTAATATGATTCAGTTAATTTGACTAGTTTAAAGGTAACCTAGATGATTATTAAAAAATCCTGAAAAAAAATATGAGATTGAAAAGAAACAATGAGAAATAAAAAAAAGTTAGACTAGAAAAGAAAATAAGAAAAAGCTTAATTATTTATATAAATAATAAAATTCCACTAAATATACCGTATCTTTTAACAAGGAAAGGTAATAGCATTTAGAAAAGATTACAATACCTGATAAAAAAATAAAAAATTATCATATTACAATTATTTAAAGTCTAAAAAAATGCATTTGAACATAAGCATAATTTAGTGTATTAGATGTATTATTTTAGTGAAACAAGGTTGGAATCGTAGACTTTAATTTTTTCTAATATAATTATATAATAAAAAATAAAAATAAAAAATTCATCATTATTAATAATACCTAAATTAAAAAAAATATATATTTAGGCTAAATTCTAGCCCAAATAATAGGATTTTCAGTCCAACACTAAAACCAACTTTGTTATGTCTGATATTGCCTTAACATACCCTTAACACATTTTCTTTTTGGTTATTAAGAGCCACACATATAAAATTTTCTAACGCTTGTTTTCTTTTATATACACGAGACTTTTTATATTTAGAGTATACTATTTTTTATGCCAATAAGACTACTCATCACTAATATTTCCACCAATAGCTTGCATAAAACAACAACTATAGCATAACATGATAACCAACAAGCAATCATGATAAGACAATAGCAACTTATAAATTTCTTAATCAATGATATTTTTTTTGCAACAAAAACCCATGATTTGGGTGTATAAATATACTTAATCACTAAGCAAAATCCAGATCTCATCTTGGCCATAAGCCAACAATGTATAGGTGCCACATCATGTCATATAAGTTTATCTACCGAAAAGATAAAGCTTGACTTAGCAATTAAAAATAAGGTTTGACAACATATAATCCCACTATAGGTTATATGAAGCTAGCAATGCAAAACCATATCATTATAAACCATAAAAAACCAATCATTCGAGGCTAACTTTAGGCCATAAATTCTTTTTTTTTCAATATATTTTTATTTATATGTTTCTTTTACACATATCATTTCTTTTCTAAATCTGCTGACTTAATCAATAGAGAGTCACTTGTTCCCACAGAGGACTTATTTAAAGCTCATGGATTCATGGTTAAGCCTAATTACACCAATAATCAGGGATAAAACAATGTAAAATTCAATTTTTGTCTAAAGTTTTTTTGATTTTATTAGTGACATGATTTATAGGGAACTAAACAAAAGCTAGTTCATTCTCTCTCAATCATCATACTTTTTCATGACTTATAAAATTTTAGGATATGAAAAAATAATTGATCTTCCTGTCATATTAAATACAACTCCTTAAGCTTTCTAACAACCATCTCATTAAATGTAAATGCTCAATAATGTTATTCTAGACATAATAGAACAACCTCACACTTTTTCATTCTATTAATAGAAAATACAACATATAGCTTTATTATATACACTAAAGGTCATAGAAAGCTCTAATTTGATAAAAGTTTAGGAAAAATAACTTTCAAAGTATACTTGATACTCCTACTTTATAAAGAAGTCATTGTTTTTATAGAAACACACTCATCCAAAAATCATATCCACTAGTATGACTATCTCTATCAATAATACTCCTCAACAAAAACACTCAGACATGAGACAATATCAATAATTGTATGGAATTCTAAGAATGAACACCATTTTCACTATGATAGAGGCTCTTTACTCTCTTATAAAGTATTACACACTCATCTTTTTAAAAATTATGTCATCGTGACGGCCAACTTTAACAATTATGATATTTTTACATATCCTAAAAAGCATATCTAAAGTTATCCTAATAATATTTCATGGATCTGCTAGTATGTGATATCGTAGCTTGAATCCAACTTTATCATTAGCTTTTATGATTTGTATGTTAAGCTCATTTGTTATTTCAGCACTAGCATTCTAGCTAAAAAAAGCATGACCAAGCTTTTTCATATAATTTAATGATAAGATGAGAGCATTAAAGTTTATCTTTAGATACTCAACAAGAAAATATTATACATGAAAAATCTACTAAAAAGCAATTATTATTAAGGACTTGATTAGTGGAGTTTATAACTACTCATTATAAGAGCACTTGTAATCATTTTTAATATGACTATAACTATAACTATATATATAATAAGTAATAGATAACCATATTCAAGTAGAAGAAACAAGTGTCACTAGATATGAACAACATCATTTTCAAAAATTAAAATTTCTACATTGTCATCAATCTTCTACTAAGGTATCACCCAAAAGAAGCATCAAGGGATACATTTGTGATTGCCTAATATTTTTTGAGCTCTTAACCACTCATATGTTTACTACTATTTCTTACAGTATCCACCTCCAATAAAAAATAACAGAAACACAATAAATCCCAATAAGTTTTGTCACTTTTATTATGACCACGATTATGACACTAAAGAATATCATACCCTAAAAAATAAGATTGAAAAATTGATCTGTAGAGGATACCTTTAACAATTTATAAAGAAGAAATTGTCACATAAATAAACATTAAAAAACCTTTGTCATGCACTACCTAAAATCATATAATTTTCAAAATTATGTCTCTATCTTTTAAAATTTTTAAATAAAAATAGTAATAATTTTTATGTCTTAAGTGATAATAAAAAATCTATATAGCAAGATCTCTATGACTCCATTAAAATCTCCATGAGTCCATGAAAATCTCTATTATTGAGATCTTTATGTCTTTAAATGTATTTCCATGAAAAATCTTCATGATGAGATATCCATGTCTCAATTAAAATCTCCATAACTCCATGAAAAATCTTCATAGATGAGATCTTTATGTCTCTATTGATATCTCTATACATGACTTCATGAAAAATTTTCACTGGGATCTTTATTCAAATCTCTATATATTTATACAACATTTTCTCATATAGTAGTTTTTATGATTACAAAGCATTTTTTTCTAGATAATAATGTTTTGCAATGAAAATTGATAAAATCATCTATTATTTATGGAAAAAACTCTCATGTTAACAAAAACCACAAAAATAAAACATTTATTTTTTATGAAGGCACAACTACAAAGGCATAACCATAAAGAAAATACTATTCATACATGCTTAGGCACAAAGATAATGTTTATATAACCAGTATTTTATTCTTGCACTTTTATTAGTTAAAGTTTTTGAAACATGATTGTTTAAAAGTCTTGAAGGGAAAAATGATAATACCTAATTAAAAAAAAAAGCATATTAAGCTGCCAAAACTGCCATAATTTTTAACTTAATACCGACATTAATTCCACTTTGTCTAATCTTACCCTAATATATCTTTTTATAAATTTTCTCAAGTTTTTTAAAGTTCATCGCTATACACATAATCTTTTCATAAACACTTTTTTTCATCCATACACAACTTTTTCTATGTAAAGTAGATCATTTTATATGTCAATAATATTACTCATTATTAATAGCATACATGAAACAAACAACCAAGGAATAACACAATAACCAATTGGCAAAATAAAATCTAGCTAGTCAATATGCAAAATTCATCTCTTGTTATTTGTTATAAGCTAGCTATACAAATGTATCAGACCCATGTCATACAAGTTTTAGCCATATAAAGGATAAAGCTCAACTTAGCCATTAAAAGTTAAGCTTAGCAACACACAATTTCACTTTAAACTGTACAGAACCAGCTATGCAAAACCATGTCATTTTAGAAAATAAAACCATGTCATTTTAGAAAATAAAATCCAGTCGTCAAGACCATGTTATACAAAGTTATTCATACAAGGTCATGTCATTTTAGGCTAGCTTTAGGCTATAAACCTTTTCTCTCTATATATTTTGTCATACTTGCCAAATCCATCTTATGCTTATTGATTTAATTATTGGAAGATCTTTTATTTCAACTAGCAACTTGTTTTGAATGAAAATTTATGAACTCATAGCCAAGCTTAATCACACCAACGTCCTTAGATATAACTATAAAAAATTCAATTTCTATATGAAATTTTCTGGATTTCACCAATAATATAATTTAATGTTTATTCAAACTCTAAACGAAGTAGAAAAACAAGAAAATATTAAGGGAATCAACTATTAGATTTGGGTATTATTACCTTAATCATGCATTAGCATAATTTTATTAGGCTTACTAAGGGAATTAATTACTTTGATTTTTAATGAGATTATAGTTTATGTTTTCAATATCAACAAATGATCTTTGTTTGTAGCTTTTTTTATCATAATTTTTTTCTTGTTTTTATTACATATCCTATCATCATTTGATTAAATAAAAGAAAGATGTAAAGGTTTCTTCACAACAATGCACAAGTAGTGTATTTTGCTTATTTGTTTTTAAATATATTCACATCAAAATTATCAAAAAAAAATTTTATTAAAGTTTTCTATTCTAATTTTTTTAAGTTGTTGTCTATAAAATAAATATTTTGGTTAAAAAAGTACCAAAATAAAAGATGTGGGTTAATAAGTTGAAGGGATTTTGGTTAAAAAAATATCTTTATATATATATATATAAGTAAAGAAAAAACTTGAATGAAATTCAAATTGTTACTTTTCTTAAACAAAATTTATCAGCATATAATTACATAAAAAAATTTATTGTGCCATCTAACATGAAATTAAATATTTTAATTTATATTTTTTCTTTAGTTTTTTAATTTAAAAAATTAACAGAATCACTTAAAAAAAACTTAAACTTGTGATTTTCATGATGTTATTTGTTGCATATACCACTAATGAACAATACTATGCCAAGAGAAAATTATTAATTTTATTAAAATGATGTGTCTATATATATTATGACCCTATTTAACTTTTTTTTTTAATTTAAGAATTATTTTCATAAAAAATATGTTGTAAGTTTAAGAAATCATAAATTATTTAGTTTAAGTAAAATATATTTGTTTAAATATATTTAGTATAGTCTTTATTGATATTTTATATATCAAAAGCATGCATAACGAAATCCTATTAACCTACTTTAAATATTTTTATGCATTACATAAAACTAGTACAACATAGTTGTACAACATATTTTTTTAAACCTTTTTTATACCATAAAAAAAAATTATAATTATAAGCACGGGTTATTTTATCAATTTAAAAAACTCATTTCAAGCTTCAAATCAATTGGTGGAAATTTCTAATCCATCAATTTGCAAATAAAACTCACTTCAAGTTCAGTGACCCATTATTTATAAGTAAAGATTGAAAAAATAAAAAAATAATTATAAAATAAAAACTTTAAAAAATAATTATTTCAAATAGTAATTACAGGGAAAAGTGACGAGATTTGATTTTATCTCATGGGTTTAAAGTTGAAGTCAAGGTCTACGATAAGATTATTAATATCCTTGTTATGACAATCTAATCCATATTTTCTTGACAAAATAAGTGATAGATTATTCTCAATATCTGTAAAAGGTTTCCTCCTTAGAGTTTTAGAATTTTTTGATGATTAAATCAATATCATGTGAGAGAAAAATAATATCATTTTAGAAAAAATCCCTAGAAATAAATTTATATTATTTGTATTAGAGAATTTAACCTTATTAGTGGTGGGTACATTGATTTCTTTTATAGCTTAAGAGATCCTCTCTTTCATGAAAAAGGAGAAGGTTCATATATCAACAAAATATCTTTCACTTATAATGATGAAATCTTTCTGATTCATTAGAGTAAAATACCTATAATTATGAGTTTAGTAGTTCACCAAAACCACATACAAGTCTAAGCTCATCGCTTGGTTGAGTCCAATAATAGTAAACTTAGCATTTTGTCAGATCCACACAAACCTAAACTTAACATTTGGTTGAATTCAAAAACGATGAGTCCACTAGCTTGCTAAACCCATATATATATTTGAACTCAATTCTTGGTTGAGCCTATAAATGATGAGTTATCAACCTAAACTTTATTCATTTATTCATAAACGAAGGATTTAGAAGAAAAAAATTAAATCATCATAAAATAATTAAACAAACATGTAAATCCATATAAAAGAGAATGAAAATAGAATTTAATAAAAGAATAGAGTGTGAGAGCTTAAGTAAAATTAAAAATAGAAATGTAATAATTATAATAAATATTAAAATGTATGGGATATTAATTGCAGATACTAGTATTGTTCATGCACACATAAATCATTTATGGATGATCCTGATCTTTTTTTGACAATTTATTTTGGTCATCAAAGTTTTATTTTAGACAATTTGATCCAAATTTAAGGCTGATCTCTTCTAATTTCTTAGTCAATGATAGGATTGGAAGAATAGACACCAAAATAAAAAAAGATATCAAACATGGGTGGTGTTCTAGAAGTTTTGAAAAAAATATACTTTGGTCCTCTAACTTTTGAAATAATACAAATTATATGATTTTGGTTCCTCTATTTTTTAAAAAAATTTAATTTTAGTATAAAAAATTATTTTTATTAGTTTTTAGTCTCTAGTTAAGAGATGAGGGAGAGAAGTCGCTCAATTATAATAGTAGAGGGAGAAAAATATTATTAACACCGATTTATACCACTGAAATAATCAATATTTATATCAAATAGTTTTATTTGATGAGGAAAATTTATATTAATTTTATTTTTACCTTTAAAGTTCATGACAAAACATATTTAAGTTCAATTTTATTTTTAGTTTTGAGTTGATTTTAGTTTTTAAGGTAATTTTTTGATGTGTTAATGTAAACTGATTTAAAAAATAAAAGATTATTTTAATATATTTTTAATTAAAAATATTTTATCCTACTCTCGAGTATAATTTTAGTAAGCAATAAAAGCCATCATTCCATCAAACCTTTTAGGAACCAAGTTATTATTGTAACTAATTTCGGTAACGAGGAGAGCGGCTGGCATAGCTACCACATGCCTTGAGACCATGAACTCGTCATGTTTTTTTGAATCTCCAATTAATGTTGTGTTGCCCCCAGAAAACTACATTAATTGCAACTCCCACTCCCCTACCATTTTTTTTATCCGTACTGCCCCTTAATATTTTTCAGATCTAGAAATACACTCCCCCCTTGATGGTTAGAAATCAAACCGGAATCCGATGAAACTCCTAGCTACATTTCTTATTTAACCACAAAAAATTGCTAAACTCATAATTTCCTCTTATGTTATCCTTGATTTGTCACTTTAGCCCCTGTCTTATTAATTAATTTTACCAGTATTTATTTATTTATTTATCTTTGAATAAAAAAATTGTTAATAAAATAATTTTAGTTTTAGATAAAAATCTTGAATTTGTCCGTATGCTTGTGTCACCCTATTAGTATCTATCCCTATATTTTTAATTTGGTCAACTTTTTTTTTTTATTCTCCAAATTTGTTCAATGTTAATTTAACCCACGTGTATCTCAATTAACTCAATAGCTAGCTTCTATCAAGTTTTAATATTAACTATGCATGCTAATTAAGTAGCATTATTAAATAATCTTCATATATGGGACGACTTTTAATATTTATGTATGATTTATTCCACCAAATAAACTGTCTTGTAAGATATATGAAAATATTTTTTAATAAAAATTTGAGAAAATTATAATAATTCCTTGCGTAAACCGTTTATTTTATTTTTACCAATTTGGCTTCTTTTTTTTTTTAATATTGATTTGTGCCAACTTTCACTAGAAATATTCAACCATCCGTTATCTTTAAGGAACCTCTAAGAAGTGACCTTTTTTTAATATTTTAATTTACTGATCTTTTTTTTTGTTTAATAATATGTATAAGATCACAACCGACATGATTTATCTATTGTTAATATGTCCTTAAAACAATATCTTTGGTGATATATGTCCTACGTACATTGGTTAATTAAGAGGTTTTATCTATTTCAAAAAATTAATAGTATTTATCCAATTAAAAAAATATTAGAGAAAAAATTAGGTGGATGTGTATAAGCCATTTTTATTTATTTAATTTATATAAGAGATTGATCACAATAAATGAAAACTAAAATATTTTTATAAGAAAATAGAAAATAATGTGTTTTTAACATGAAAAAAACTTATTATTTATTTTAATGTACTGTAACAAAATAATTTTTAAAAAACAATATATACAACTATTTTAACATGCATTTATTTCTTCATAAGCAGTAACCCCACCCGTTTATTTTAGTATTTTAATAAATTATTAATTGTTAATTATAACAGTTTAATGATAAGGGAATGCAAATTTTCCTCTATAATGGGACCAACCGAACATCTTTCTCTCATCAATATCTCAACGAGCTGCAAAACTCATTGAATTAGTTGAACCACAACCTGACCCCAACATTACTTCTATATATATATATATGGCAACAAGTGGGGGTGAGAATGGCCCCTTGAACACTGCCCATGCCCACATGACCTGTTTCAGAACTTGGATGGATGCCCGTGCTTGCTTTTAGATCAATCTGGAGCCGCATGCAGAATGCTCTCTCTCCCTCTCTCTACACGCTTATTTCAATTATTTTGCCATGGCAGGACTGTGTATACAAATAATTGCGTGGTTTCACTTTCATGTAAGGAACCGTTTGTTTTAGGGTAATTCATTTATCAAAAAGTAATTTTTTTAAAAATAAATTATTTTTATATATTTATGATGTGGTAAAAAATAAGTTAAAAAATATTTTTTAGTATTTGATTGTGTTATAAAAAATAAGTTGAAAAATAACTTATTAATATTTTATTTTTTAAGTTTATTAAAATAATGAGAAATAAATTTTATAAATTAAAAAGTTAAATAAGAATGAAATTGAAAAAAATATAATTTCATAGATTATTTCAAATAAAATAAATAATAATCAAAATAATAAAGATCAAATCTAACAAATAAAAAAAATTTAAAGATGAATAAATTAAAATCATAATAATTATCATTTTATAAATTATTTTAAATAAAATAAGTAGCAATCAAAAAAATAAAGATCAATTTGATAAATAAAAAAATTCAATTAAAAAGTGATAAAGAAAAAGCAAATAACAATTATTAAAACAAGAACCAAAGTTAATATAAAAATTAAATTTTAAGGGATTAAATTGAAAAAAATATTCAAAAAAATAAATATAATAATTAAAAGTTTGAGGATCAAATTTGATATAATCAACAAATAATATGATATTTCTAAATTTTTCACAACTTTCAAAAAGTGTTTTCCGTCTAAAATTAAAGGAAAACACTTTCTTAAAAACCAAACCAAATTTTTCTCTAACTAGAAAGTATTTTTTATTGATCAATTTTTCTAATGACAAATAAACACATAAAAGTTTGAAAAGTGATTTTCAGGAAACCACTTTCTATCAAACAAATAAGGTCTTAATATAAAATAAAGATAAAAATAATTTTATTTTTATTTATTTTTAAATAAAAAACACTTCAAAAACAACCGTTACATGGTAATAGCTTTCGAATTCGGTAAAATCAGACAAATTTTACCATTAAAAAAATATAAAATTATGCATCATCTTAGTATTTTCATTGTTTTAAAGTTATATCTCACAAAACCTATGCAATCTAACAATTAAGGGCTTGATTTTAACTATAATTATCATAATTTTTTAACTATATAAGTTATTTATTGATTTCATTTCTATAAAATTAAAATATTTTTTATATAAGCTATTAATATATGAATTGGCATATTACTTTATTTTAGCCGGTAAATATATAAAATACAAATTATAAATTATCATATTTAACTCTTTAAGTAATTAGTGTTAAATGACCTATCACAATTTAAAGATACTTGTTTCTTATAAATAAAAAAGTAAATGTGTCGATTTATTCAAGAAGTAGAGAAATCAATATGAATAAAATTAAAGTATTTAGATTTTTTTATTGTGTTATTTTATTTTAATTTTAATTATATTATATTATTTATTATTATTTGATTGAAATTGTTAATTATTACTTAACTAGAATTATAATATATGATTAATTAAAATATTTTATTTATAATTTTACAATTTAAATTTACATTATATATTCCATTTCGTGTCGTGTTAGAAAAAAGTTTTTCACTGTCTTAAGCATGGTCAATTAATATGTACAGGAGATTTGGTACATACCGACTGGCAGCCAGCCACGGTGCATTTACTCTGTATTATAGCACAATCATCCTGGACTAAACTAACCTTGTATCTAAGTATCCTAGCTTACAAGAAAAATTAAGAAAAAATAATGAAGGAGATCCTTTCATTACGTGGTGCATGCACAGTCCAACAGGTTACACACACAAAAGAGTAGAAGGTCAATCCCGTAATTAGGTGTCAACATGAAGCCCATACTCGAGCACCATTCCCTTATAAAATCCATCTGCCATAGTAATAGCATCACTCACGCACTCTTACACCCCTACAGCTAGCCACATGAAAGAGTAAGAAACAATGTCTCCCCCTCTCTCACTCTTTAACCTTCTCTTCATCTTCATTTCCTTCTCCACATCTCCTTACTCCGCCGCTGCAAAGTCCCACAATGCACCGCGAGATCTAGTCCGTTCATCCTGCGTCCACGCTAGTTACCCTAACCTATGCCTCCGCACTCTTTCCTCTTATGCAGGCCCTGCCAACACCCCACGTGACCTGGCCCAAGCAGCTGTCAAGGTGAGCATTGCACGTGCCAGGAATGTGTCAAACTACTTGAACACAACCTTGGGTCTTAAGAAAAAGCGAGCGCGAGTTGCACTGAGTGATTGTGTTGAGCAGATATATGACTCGGTGGATGAGCTGAGCAAGACACTGAGAGAGTTGAAGCACTTGAGAGAGGAAACGTTTAGGTGGCAGATGAGTAATGCACAGACATGGGTCAGCGCTGCCTTGACAAACGAGGACACGTGTCTTGATGGGTTTCAAGAAGTTGAAAGCAAAGCCAAGGATGATGTCAAGAGAAAGATCACTAATGTTGCTAGGGTTACTAGTAATGCTTTGTACATGATCAATCGTCTTGATGAAAGTCGTGGGAGGCCGAAGCTCGGTCATTGAACATGGAAAGCTTTTGTGATTTGTAATATATCTTTGTATTTTGTACCCCCTTTTTTTTTAGTTTTTTTTTTATATATGGAAGTGTATGTAAGATTTCACCGACTTATTAATCCAGTTTGTGCTCTTAATTAGAGTGTGTTTGGAGTATAATTGAAATTGTTTTTTATTTAAAAATATATTAAAATAATATTTTTTATTTTAAAGAAATTATTTCTTACATAATATATGAGAATAATCTAAAATAAAAAATATTAATTCTTTTAAAAACATTTTAAAAACACCAAAATAAACAGCTCGTGTAAAACATGTAATGACGCTCCCCTTTCACAATTTATTATGAATTTTAGAGTCTATCTGAGATAGGTGGGTGCAAATTAATAAGTTACCGACGCATGTCATCATCCTCCCTTCTCACAATTTATAATGAATTTAAGAATCTACATGAGATAGGTGGGAGCAAATAAATAAGTTACCAGCACATTTGAGTGATATTGAAGTATTAATTATTATTTTTTATATAAAACTAAATTAGTTGAAAATTATTTATTTTAAAATATACCAAATCAAATCCATACCAAGAATAAATCTTTATAATTGCTCGGTCGTACCAACTCGTATTGCTAGGCATCTTATAGATCTAGCTGAAATTAACCCATAGCACATGTTTCTAGTGGTCCAGCAACGACATACATTTACTTTGACAGTTGAAGGCAAAAGATGGTTGGGCAGCTGAGATGATAAATAGAGTGGAGCTGAATGCTGTCTGGTCACCGACTACAGGATGTAGTAAATTAAATTGAGTGAAGAGATATGCTTTCTTTATGATTTTTTCTGCCTGTTACAAATTTTTATATCAGATAGTTTTTGCACCAATACTTTCTTTCTGGTTAGTTTTGACTAAAATTATAAAAAAGAAGAAGATTAAATTAGTGTCTTTTTTTAGTTTTGTAATTTTATCGGTGACTTTATATCATTTATATTTTACACTATTTTGTTTTTCTAATCGTAATTTTGTATTCATAGTTTTGTATTGATAATTTTTAATTGTTATTGCTTACAAGTCTATATTATTATAGATTGTGCTATTAACTAGTTGATATTTATGATTTGTTGTGAATTGGTTTTTTAAATAACTAAAATGTTTTAAATTAAGTGGTAAAAAATAAAAAAATAAGCTTATTATATTGAAAAGGAAAAACAACATATGAAACACGAGGACAATGACTTTTATTGAATATGAAAATATGAGACAGTGTCTAATGAAATATTTTCTTGCTATTAACATGATGTTTAGATCTATTTTTCAAATGTGATGCATCCATATTAAAAGAAAGGGGAATTAAGCTTTTATGTTAGGGGTCATGGAACAATAATTTGAAAGAATGAATATAAAATTTGATAAGTGGTTCGAATGAAAAAATAAAAAAGATTCTAAATTAATAATAATAAAAAAAGAACAATCCTAAAGGTTTCACAATTCTAAAAGGTAAGAGAAATTAAGGTTTCAGACTTTAAAGGTTTAAAGGCTTATGGTAAAAAGATATTTATAAACTTAGTAAAGGAATGCAAAAAAATTACAATGTTATTAAAAAAATTATTTGATGATTGTAAAGCTTTAAATAAACGCTTAAGAGATGCAAAATGAGAGAGAAAAGCTATTGTATTCATAGTGTCATTGGGGGTAAAAATTAATAATAAGAAAAGCTCTTATGATATAAATAAAAGGCTAATGAAATAGGTGCTACTATTGTTCCAGATCTCACCTTTTTTTTTTTAAACTAATGATTCGAGGATGAATCCTTTTGAAAAGACAGGGAATGATATCATTCATGTAAAGGTTGGATAATTAAATTTGATTTTTGGCTTAATATTTTTGAATGTGTAGTTTTACTTTAACAAGCATAATGCTTAATCTAACCATTGGAGCGGGCTTAAAGTTCACCAATATTTTTGGAGGTCTTTTTTATACTTGGTGAAAATTTCAAGTCAATTAGAGTTTATAAAGACATTTTGATGTAGACTAGAAGCTATTGTATGGGTTTTTTTTACATGTTTCCTTATGATTTATAGACTTTTTATTTATCAAGAATTTTTTTCTACGAGGACAATACACATGGAAACAATTATGATTATTTTAGCAAGGGTTTCAATGGATTTCCCCATTTGTAAGGTTTCATTATCATTCAATGATATTATAATTGATTTTGGGTTTGTGTTTCATAGTTTTATGTTGATAAACATATTTTTAATTCAATTGCTAGACTAAACTAATATTTTTCTAGATTATTCTAAAAGCCTTTTAATATTCATGGTTAGAATTTCTCTGTGATCATATATCGAGAGCGATTTGCTATAAGGTTTAAAAGTTATTGTGTAAGATTTGTATTAGTTTTATTGTTGTTTTGAAAAAGAAATTCTATTTTATTTAAAAATCTTTTATTATTTTTCAACATTATTTAGGATGTTTTTACCTATTATAAATGGAGTTATTTAACTTGTATTTAGTTTTTTTTACAGACTGTGATTTCAATAATTATTATTATGTGTATGAGGTTTTGCTCATACTTTTTTATTCTTTACTAAACTACTTTGACTTATTAAAAAATTAATCAAGTTTGTGGTGTCTTCTATACTTTTTGTTTGTGTCTCTTTATAAGCATTGGGTGGGGGTTCGATTACTTATAGTCTTAGTTTCTTAGTTCAAATTATCGTTATGTCAAGTTCAATTAAAAACTTAAATTTAGTTTTTTTTTTTGAATGATCAGTTTGATTGTAGGTTTTTAGATCATTATACCCATAGGATTCACATCATGAATAGTAAAATTGATAAATATATTTTTTCATCATTTTGAATCAAATTTGTGTCTTACCTCGAATGGTCAACATATAAAGCAATTAAAGGTTGTGGAATTGAGTTAGGGGAGGTGTGTTTTATTTTCTTTACAGCAAGTATGGACAACCTATACTTTTTTTAAAAAGATAATAAAGGGTGAATGATAAAAAATAATAATATTGAACTAGATATATAAACATGGCTTACTACTGGTGGGCCAGGTGTTGAAGCAAATGCTTGGTGTTCTTCTTTTTTTTTCTTCTTCTTCTCTTTTATTTTTCTTTGGTTTTCTATTATTACCCCTAAAAACATTAATAGATTTATTTATTCTTCAATGTTGAGATGGCTCTTGAGTGCTATTATTATTTTTTATTTGATTTTTAATAAATTGTTTTAGTTATTATGTATTTGATATGAAAATAATTGTACTAATAATAAATTGTTCTTGAAAATCCACTTCAAATTGATTTTTTATTCCTACAATCTTTAAATATATTTTTAACATGATTTTATCATATTTATGTTTTTTTAGCTTTCAATCACACATAAAATATGGACTTGTTATTTTAATATTTTTTCATAGTTACTTTAACCATCATAAAATGATTTTTTTAAAGAGAATCAATTATCACAATTTAAAAGATTATGTTTACTAAGATAAATAAAAGATATTTTAATAGGAAAATTTATCTTGGTGAAAACAAAATTAAATGACTATTAGTTTGTATAATAACAATGTTAAACAATTTGTTAAGAACTAAACATTTATTTTAGGTCTGCAAAAATTTTGGTCCCTATGTAACATAACACGTGTTTATAAACTAGTTATAGACTATAATTAAGGGTGTACATAAGGCTTGAATCTTCTTATAGCATAATTATATAAAATTAAGTTTGAAATTATGAGGGGAAATGTCAAATTAAAATATAGATGATTAAAAAATAAAATGCAAAGAAAACACATTACTCCCTTCATATTAGCACCAATTTTTTTTTATATAAAAGTTCATTTTATTTATTTTTAAATTCTTAAGCTTGTGAGGAAAGAGAAAAACTTACTAGAAAATGATGATAGAGAGAAAAGGTTGTTCTTTATCAAATTGCAGCAACCAAATGATAAATCTTAGTGTAAAAAGACTCCATTAGATGAGAGGAGTTCAGTGGTCTGAAAAGGTATATCGATATTGAGAGATAATTTTTCTTATTTTGATTTTGTTTTAGGATCGTTTTGGGGTTTTTGAGCTTGATTATTTGATTTTAAGTGGTTTTAAAATTGATTAATAGGTGTTTTTATATGAAAATAGATTTTTAGAAAAAAAAACAACCTCCTAGATTTTCCAGTCACTATTGTGGTCAACTAATGATGTATTGTCCAATTCTTCTTCTTTTTTTCTCAAATAAAATAAAGGATAGATGACAAGTTATTTTTCTTAAAAAAACAAAAACAAAAGATGGCCTCGGTGCATAGGCCTAGGCTGGCTGGCTTATATGCTTAATCTTCTTTTTTTTTTAATGTTAGGCCCAAACATCTAGCCTGATCTTTTTTTATTCTTTATCTATTTTTTATTTTTTTATTTTAATTTTATTTTTTAATATTTGATTAATTTTTATTTTTTTATAATTTATTTTGATTTTTTCATGAAGTTATCACAATCTCATGCAAACATTTGAGCTCAATTTTGCAAGCTTAGATTTTTATTATTTATAATTAGGTTAATTTTTTTTTTATAAAAACAAAGTTATCAAACTAAGTGGAATCGAGGAACAGGTTGCAGGTTCAATAGATTAAATCATAAAACCCAAATCAATCTATTATGTTATTGTTTTAATATTAAAAAAGTATCATCTTAAATTTTTTAAAAAGCAAACCAAGCTTTTTACTTGTTGTATGGACTTTTTCAAAATTTTCAAGTTAATTGGGTTAACATTAAAAGTTGCTCAGATAGGTAAAAAGATTCAAAGAAAAGATGAAATACCCATGAAAAATCATAAAATACTGAAAATATCCATTAGCTTATAGCTATCATATACCACCATAGTTTTCAAACCTAACCTAGTGATCAATCCAATATAATAAATGGGTCACGGGTTAGATGGGGTGACCCGAGTTAATAAAAAAAAATCAATATGGCAATGTTTGTTTGGAACCTTCAAGTCAAGCATTATCAATTTGTTGCCTGTCTTTTCTTTATTAAGCACATTAAAATAACCACCACATGTGATAATTAACAAAACATTTCATGCCATTAATGGACCATACTAACATTCTTCTTTTTTTTATTACTAAACATGCTTCGTCCCTCTCCAACGAGCAAAACAAAACAACACATAAAAAAGCAACTCGGTAGTTGCTGAAAGGGCCACTGTTACTCCACTTGTTTTCCATTCAACGTCTTATTATTTTTTCTCTCTACAATAAATCCTTTCTTTCATTCATTTATTTTTTTTAAAAAAAAACTACAACACTTTGTTTAGATTTCAGTTTCTTCTCTCATGGCTTGTCTAAGCGATGAGAGTTGAGTTTCATCATTGCTATTTTAACGATTATCTATCCAAGAAGGAAAGGAAGATGGAGTGAAGGAAAAGGAATCTATAAATTCTTGCAATTCAAATGAAGCTATTCCTGACATGATATGTAGCTCACAGTCTACAATTCCTTCAATTATGGTAGAAATAAGATAAACCTCAAATCCGAACAATTATGATAGGCTTTAGTAAGTTGCAAAAAAGAAAAGAACAAACAAACATCCATGTGGTTGTGACAATATGAAAAAATCAATGTCAAATTAAGAACTACAAGTTCAAAAAAGATATAGAGAATAAAGAAGAGAGAGTGAAAAAAGAAGAATCATGAAGAGAAACAAGTAACGTTAGCTGACACGATGAAAAGATTGATGTCTTTTTTCAAGTGCAGGAGTGTCGAAGTAATAAATAACCCGGCAAGACCGGGGTCGAACCACAGAGTGGTTACTGTACAAATTATAAATAACAATAATACAACAACAACAATAATAACAATAACAACAATAATAGTAATAATAATTATTATATTAATAATAATAATACTAGTAGTAGTAGTAGTAGTAATAACAACAACAACAATAATAAATAAGAAGAAGAAAAATTGATGAGAACTTTGAGATGGAAAATTAAAGGATTAAACAATGATAATAACAAATGTTAAGGTTAAAGGTTCCACTAATGATATGTCAAACAAGTATAGTATGAACTCTTATTGTTCAATTGGAATCCACACACAAAGGAGATTCCAAACATATTATAAATTGTTAACATGATTACATTAGTCATCTTATTCAATTAATGCTAATACTTGTAAATTTCGTTAAGCATTCATGATTATAACTTATGTTAACAACAAATCAAGTTCCTTTCATAGCTCAGGTGTCGGTTATACCATACATTATGAGCTATGAAAGTGCCAAGCATTTGTTGTACCAATTGTTATACAACATAAATCAAGATTAGTCATTTAACAAACAAAGTATTAAAGAGTGAACAAGATAACAAATATAAAACATGTTAGTATCAAATATTAAAGTCCATATTAAGTTTATACCATACTTATTCTTACACCATTAGTGTAACCTTTTCACCTTGACATAATTAACTTAGCTAGACATAATGAAAGAAAGAAAAATAGATAAACAAAATAAGAACATAAATAAGATAAGAGTTAACAAAGCAAAGCAAAGGAAATGAAAGGCATAAACTTAATATTAATGAAAACAAAGCATAAACACTACAAAGAATACAAAAAGAGAAAACAATAGCATGATCTTGATCTGGACACCAAGATATCTAAATGCATGGCAAATGCCTCCTTTTATAGGCCAAAATTGGAAACTATTGATTTGATGACTAATTGATGAGTAAGTGGCAACCCTTGACTTGGTGACAATCCTTATCTTCTCTTGTCTGCCCAAAACGTCATTGATGACATCAAAATTAGAGCCATTTGAAAACATGAAAGTTCTAGGAAATTGTCTCGGCTTTCTTATGTAAAACATTTAGCTCATTTCAACTTCTAGAACTCCATATATGACCAAAATATTGAACAGTGCTCGGGCTGGAGGACAGATTCAGGCTTCTTTGTTGTTGCAACAATTTGGACTTGAAAATGGCCTTTTTAGATCTTGAGCTCCATATGAAAGTTGTAGGCCTATGTCTTACCTTTCTATTCATATAAAGTGGACTTAAATCTGAGATCTATAGCTCCAAATATGACCCAATTACCGAACAGTGTTCCAATTTGGATTGCACCAACATCTCTTTTCTAAGTTTGATCATCATTTTGCCTTTGCAATTGAAGTTTTTAAAGTCATCAATCAATCCTTTTATTTATCTGATAGGCCTGAATTTAAAATGGACATTTACCACAAATTAAATGTATCTTATATTATTAGATAGATTATTATAAAATGTATTTTAGTTAAGGAGTTATTGATACTTCAAGTGCAAAATGATGATATAAAACCATGATAAAAATACACTTTTGAATATTAATCATTAGCTTCCAAATTTGAACTGGTATGACTTGCCTTGATGTCTTATGCTCCTCTGCTTTTCTTCACAAATCACAATTAAAATAGCTTTAAAACTTTAAGAGATTAGATTTTCTCATTTCTGTTTTCAATCATTTGATAATAAAATGCCAAAAACAATATTGTTTTACTTATATATATATATATATATATATATATAAACAATCGGTTGGGTCTTAACTAGGTTTATTTAAATCGTTTGAATTCCAGGTCGACAAGGTTTTGTCGGGCCAAATTTATAATTAATTATTTTTTAAACTTAATCTGATTTTAGATTTATATTATCTGAATTCCAGGCCGACAAGGTTTTATCGGGCCAAATTTATAATTAATTATTTTTTAAACTCAATTTGATTTTAGATTTAGATCGATCGGATTGTGGGTCCATCCATCTAACTGGATGGGCTTTTAAAACTATCCATGCTACCACTGTGAATGATGTTAATGACTTTTCAATAGTGTCCAGGCGTAAGAATTATGAGTCTCATGATTTTATCGGCCCATAAATGAAGGTTATGAGAATCACAACTAGCTGGTGAGGGCCATTAGAACATAAGAACTTGCAGAAGTTGGAAGACTACTGTTGAGTTGCCTATCATTAGTGCTGTTAGTGATAAATGGTATGTTATTCATGGAAGCATGGAAGAGACGAGGATTGCCAGTCATGACTGCTTCCATCACGATTTTTTTTTGCAAGAAGAGAAGAGTTTTGCCAAGAGGGAGAGAGATCGAGAAAATACAGGGAAAATAGAGAAAAGGTTTGGATGATGCCACTTGTAGAACCAATGATAAAGGATGAGGGGAGAAGGGAGGGAAGAGAGAGAGAGAGTATTCAATTTTATGTCCTTAATTTTTATTTTTAAAAAATTAAAATTTATTTTATATATTAGAAATAAGAACAAACTAATTTAATTTTAAATTATTAAGCTTTATGTAAAATTATTGAGATTTTAAATATGAAGAATTTTATTTTATTTTATTTATAATATATTGAATATGAAAAATTAGGTAATTCACGCGCGTACAATACAAAAAAAACCAAAAAAAATAGTTTAGTAAAATATGTAATTTAATGGGCTGTACTCTTTAATTGGCCCTAATATTCTTTTGAGTTTTCTTAGCCTCCTCTAGACTAAAATGTTTTAGTTTTATTGAATTTCTAATATCTATGACGTGGTCCTTCAGTTATAAGAAGATGATAGTTAACAAAAGTCAACAAGTAGATGATTGATATGCATCCGCTTCTAATAAAAAGTATAAAAATAATTTTAAAATATATCATTTTTTACTTTTTTATAAATGAAAAAAAATCAATAGAGATTTTCATTTATAACTAATACTATAGTTAATAATAATAGATGTTAACATGGAAAATAAATTTATAATTTTAAAATTATTTTCAAATAAAAAAATCAAAACTAGTAAATATCTAAAATTTTTCATATAAAAAAGTTTTGTTTGCCTTATTAAAACAATAAAAAAATTTAACAAGAGAAAAAGACAATAAAAAATCATTTAATAGTTTTTTGATATATGAGAAGTAATATTAGGGGTTGGTTTAAGAATATTGATTTTGTTTATTTATAAAAAATTAAAAAAATAAAATTTTTAGTTTAAGTTATTTTTATTATTACAAATAAATATATGTCAATCTTCTATTAGTTTAATTTTATTATCTAACGGATCAAATCTGATGAAGGGATCACATCATTAATATTGAATAATATATAAAGTCTCAATTAATCTAGAAAAAGTTGTAAAAAGACTCGATAAAAAATTTAAAAAGGTATAAATATAATTTAATCTTTAATGATTGATAAAAAATTTATATACATATATATATATATAAAAACTAAGCCTCATCAGTCATTTATTGCACACTTTGAATAATGTTCTTTTCACTCAAATAATGCATTTTTTTTTCAAGTACATAGGAAATTTTACACTTTAGCCCCTCAATTTCTTTTTTATTTTATTTAGTCTATCTAAAATTGTTTTGATTTGTTATTGGTCTTGGTCTTGGTGATTTGTTTTTCATACTTGTATATTGGGATTTTAAAGTGTCGAGGAATTATTATGTTGCTCTATTAATTCTTGGTTTAGTGAAATAAAATTTAAATTCATTGATTTAAAATAATTAGAGCTTCAAGGATTGAATTTGAAGATTTAAGGAATAGTCACTCTTTTTTTTTGCTAAATTTTAAGGACTAATTTGCACGGTCAAGTGTAAAGTTCATGTCTATTTTTTTTAATTTTAGTCCCTTAACTGTTTTGTTTTTTATTTGATCCCTTTACAATGACCTCAATACTTGGTTTTGCAAAATGAAATGAATTTAGGCAATTTAAAAAAAAAATGTTAAGAGACCTTAATTAAAAATAAAACAAAAATAGAGACCGGGATAAGTGAGCAAGACAAATAGGTTGTCATATATGGAAAGCTTTCATTGTCTTTCGATGATGCTTGAAATGTCATGCAACGACTACAAATTGGTTTCTAGATTGGGTTGAAACCACTCCACCATGCATTTCTAGTTGTCAAACACTTGTATACGGTGGTGCAGCTATTAGGCTTTAATGGATCTTTATTTTATCCTCCCTCTTTTCTTTCTTTTCTCTTTAAAAATCATGTTAGTTTGTCAAAATTTAAAGGTGTTATCAATTGTTTGTTATATTAAATTTGATTCTTTATTTCTTGATTTTTATTAGTTTTGTTTTTAATCCTTTTATTGGTTGATCTTGTTTTTTTCATTTTGTTCCTCATCATTTGGTTTTATTTAATTTTTATATCAAATTTGGTCTTTATTCTCTTAATTATTATTTGTTTTTGTTATCATTTTCTTAATTCATTTTTTTTTCAATTTCATCCCTCAGCATTTGATTTTAGTTTATTTTTATGTCAAAATTAGATCCTCATTATTTTGATTGCTATTTTTTTTGTTTTGGACTCGTTTTTTTATTGATTTTTTTCAATGTTATTATGAAGCATTTGGTTAATTAGGAATTTTTTTTTGTTTTTTTTGTTTAGCTTCTATTGGTCTAGTTTTGGGCTCATAACTTACATCATGAATTTTAAAGATTAACTAGAGTTGATTTTAATTATTTTTTATTTTTTTTTATTTTTTTTAATTTCATCATTAAATACTTAATTGATAAAGAAGTCGTCTTTATGTTTTTTTACCTTTCTTTCTATAAGTTCATCATGATTTCATGTACTAGGTCATAGGCTTGGTATGTTAATTTAGATCTTTTTTTAAAAAAAAAAAATTAGTTTCACCCTCCAACATGAGATTATTTGATAATTGAGTTTTAATGTTTTATTTAATTTGTATTCAATGGGGTAACCCTAATATCACAATTAGATTGTAAATTTGGCGCATTGATCCAAGTTGGTTTTTTTTTAACCTTTTTTAAATTATTATTTTCTTAATTTCTTCCTTTAACATTAATATTACTAGGAATTGAGCTATCACTTTTTTATATTTTGCTTTTTATGGGATTATCACTTTCTTATTTAATTTTTACTTTATTATTAAATAAGATTATAAAAACCTTTTAAGAATATTGGGAGGATATCTTTACTTGGTATTGACAAGTATTTATTTTTTAAGTTGATCATTGTAAAAAAAGAATTGACTTATTTATTGTTGTAATTTTTATTCATATTATTTAACTAGTCGAACTTATTTAACTCAGCCTAGTCAATGACCCAAATCTTTGGGTTTTTTTCTTTTTACTTCTTTAGAAACACTTACATTCCTGAAGCATCCTTTTTATGGTAGGAAAAGATTGGTTGCAAACCATTAATCTAGCATGCATCAAATTAAGCTATGATTCGATTATTTAAATATTTTTATTTATTTATGCTTTGTTTATGTTGCTAGAAAATATTTTTTATAAAATATTTTTAACTTTTTCATATTTAGATGCATCTCGAGAAATTATAATAAAATTCATTTTTCAATGTCAAAAAAATGAAAACAAAGTGTTTTTTATTTTAAAAAAGTGAAAAATACTTTTCATTAAAGACTCAAAATCAAAATGATATACAATCTCATCATTCATATATATATATATAATACATTAATAAAAATACTATTAGAAAATAACAAATTACTAATACACACATGCCATGTCATATAAAATAAATTCTATTATAAAATAAATCACTTATTTTCAATATTTATCAAAGACTAAAAAAATGCTTAATAGTATTAATTCAAAAAACTCTACTAGTTGAAAACACAATTAAAGGCACAAAATGCCATTAACACTAAAAAATAAAATTGAGCTCACTTTTATTGATTGATAGAGACAGATACTAGAAATAGAAAGTAAATGATATGTGCTAAAAAACTAATATGTCATATACACAATGTGCTTATAAAATTTTATCTATGGCAACTAAACAAAGTATAAAAATAAGCCACTAAATATCTAACTATATAGTATTTGGTTATTATCTTAGGATAAAAAAGAAAAAAAAATAAGAGACGATGATAAAATGGTATTTGGTAATGATTTATGAAGTATAGTTAATGTCTTTGTATCATATTTGGTTCATGATGGACACAATAAAACAAAATATGAGAAATCAAAATTTAATTTTACTATTAACATGTATCAATATCAAACTTATATATTTTAAAAAATAATTAAATATTCTTTTACTTTAGTTTATGTTAAATGTCAAAATTAATAATGGTATTATAGCCCTAGTTGTAAAACTCGAATCATCTCAATAAATTAACACACGACTTGGTAAACCCGGTGTTCAGACTATTTTAGGTTTAAGAGAAAATAGAAGAAGGATTGACATGGTTTAACTTGGTCAAAAATCTTAGTCGATCAACAATCCGATATAAAACTTGAGTAAAAAAACAATTATTGTTTTTGAATTTTTCTTATCAAAACAACATCATTTTGATTATTTTGTTTTTAAAATTAAGTCAAAGTTGACTAGGGTTAACTTTTTTACCCCATGACATAGGTTTTATTTTGAGTTAGATTTTAAAATTATATTAATAATTATTTTTATCTTTATATGTATGAGTTGTACCATTTGAGAATTAAAAGTTATCTATAAATATATTTTTGAAATAAAAAATAAAAAATTAACTTCATAGGAATGTCTTTTCATAACTTTATATTTTTTTCTTATGCTAAGCCATAAATTGAATTAAAATTTTTCTAACATAAAAAAAGATGTCCAAGTGATGATAATTTTAGTCAACTCAATTTAACTTGACAAACATATAAGATATAAGATCAGGATATCCATGGAATGCAAAACCACAAAACTCAAGTTTCAATAACCTAATTTTAAATTATAAAATTAGCAAGAAACCAATTTAAAAAAAAAACAATGTTGAAGAGAAAACCCGAGTTTACTCCATTAACTTGCCACCCGCAATATGAGATTAAAATTTAAAATTTATTTTCTTAAATGACCTTGAAAAAGGATGGAAGTTAAATAAATAAAAAATATTGAAAAAAAACTTAAGTCACTTTAGATTAACTTAACAAACCTGTAATAAGAATAATCTCATAAAAAAAAAGCTCAAGGTTTAATAGCCTAATATTAAATAACATAATAAAAAAATATTTTTAAAAAATGAAACAATTTATGTTAACTCGACTAATCTGTGACTTAAAATAACCCTACAAAATAGAAATGAAAAGAATGATGACAAAAATTAAATTAAAAATAATTAAAATAAAATGTTGAGGTATGAAATTAAAAAAATAAATTAAAAAATAGATAAAAAAGAGCAATAAAAAAATAAAAACCAAAATTTAATAAAAAAAAGTAAAATAAAATATTAAAGGATAAAATTAAAAAAATTAAAAAAATTAAAAGAATAAGAATTAAAGTTGGATAAAAAATAAATTAAATAAAATATTATGTGTCAAATTAAAAAATCAAGAAAAAAAAATAAAAACAACAATAAAAAAAACGAGTCTCATATTTGATAAAAAAATAAAACTATGGAAAGAGATGGAATTATTTATATAAAAAATAATTCAAAATAATAAAGAGAAATTAAAAGAAAAAGAATTATAATTGAAAAAAAAAAGGGATAACTTTAATTTTGGCTGACCTAACACAAATTTTAAGAAGAGGAAAGGAAAAACGAAGGGATTGAAGAAAAAAGAATCTCATAGCGTTGTGAATTGATCTGCATGTGCCCCCCCATCAGCTCTTCTGCCATTGGACACTTTGAAAAACATGGCTGTCGAGCCTTTTTGGTTGCCAACAAATACCGTACACACTGCTAAAATTCCATTGAAAAGACCATTTAATTTTTGCAATGAAAAATTAAGATGTCACTCAATTTTAGCAATTCACAATGGAATGAACTTAGCCCTACAGTAAAAGAATTTAGTCTTGCAGTCAAAGAATGACAGCGTTTAAGGTTTCCTAGTTATATGAGCCGACCTGTATTCCATGGCAAGTTAAATATTTTTATTTTTTTATAAAAAATATACAAGTTTTTTTAATACATTTATATAGTTTAAAATTTTTACATTCAAGTAAATTTTTATGCATATATATAATCAAATAATTTAAAAACTACATATTTAAATAAATGAATAAAAAGTTAGTGATAATATCTAAAAATAAAACTTAAAAAATTAAGAAACATGTGTAAATTAAAATATTTAACTTCAAAAAATAAGATATTTACCTGGATATTTTGCTAAATTTATAAATTAAAATAATATTTTTTATTTAAGCAAACTATACTAGGAATAAAAATACAAATTAAATTAATTAAATAAAATAAAAAGGTAAAAAAACACAATATAATGTTACATATATTAGAAATATTATCTGAAAATATTTTTTAATTTTTTTAAAATAAAATTTATCCATATAAAAAATAAAAAAATATAAATAAAAAAATCTTCAAATTACTCTAAATAAAATGAAAGAGAAAATAAGTACTAAGTTAAATACAAATAATTTTTTTTAGAGAAAAAGCCTTAAAAAATTTAATTTAAAAAAAGAATTAAACAAAAAAGGAATATGTCACTTAAGATTTTTTTTTTACAAAAATTAAACAATGTTTTGTTTGATTTACCTAAATTTCAATAGTTGTGTCGATTGAAAAATTAAAACTTTAATTTTTTAACTAATGTTTTTTTTTACAATTTATTTTAATCCAAAATACTTATAAAACATTATAAAAACTTAAACGAATCTATCTAAGACCTTAAAAACTCAAAAAATATTTAAAAATTCAAAATCAATTCAAAACTAAAAATCAATTCGAATTTAAATATGTTTTTTCATAAATTTTATGAATTTTAAAGGTAAAAAAGTCTAATATGAATTCTTTCTCTTCAAATAAAACCACTTGATATAAATATTATTTATTTTGATAGATTAAATCAATATCAACAATATTTTTTTCTCCATAATCTTAAAACCCCTCGATCCCTCTCTCTTCCATTACCTAGATGCCAAAAAATAAAAATAAAAAATAAATTCTTAGATTAAAATTAAATTAGAAAAATATTAAATTACTATAATTAAATAATTTATTTTATTTTTAACATTTAATAATCAAAATGCATTTCTTAAAAAGTTTATGATAAATCACCCTTATTTGTTGCTTTTTTTACTATGCTTTTTCATAAAAAAATAAAATTAATTAATTTTAATCAGAATTAAATAACTGAAAAAAATTTAAGTACTATATTAAAAAAAATATAACATAACTCATTCACAATAAGATGTAAATATTTGGGTGATAGCAAAAAAAAACCTATGCCTTTAAATCTTTGATGGTTATATTTAATACTATTAATAAAAATATAGAAATTCAAACAATTTCTTTTTCCCATACGCCACCTAGTTCTCTTCTCTCCTTCCATAAACCCTAGCAAACCTCACCTCCTCAACTCGAAACAGTTCCTCTGTTTTTCTCTTCCCTGCAACGCCCACCGCCCCCACCGCCACCTAAATGGAAGGCATCGAATTTGATGCCCCGTCACTCTCCTTCCCCGAGAATGATTTCTGCGACTCCATCCTCTCACGCTACTCCACCTCCACCCAAGACGACCACCAGCACCTCTGCGCCATAATCGGCACCATGTCACAAGAACTCAAAGACCAAAACCTCCCTTGCACACCTATCGCTTACTTCGGCGCCGCATGCTCCTCCCTAGACCGCCTCTCCTCCTCCTACTCTGATACTTCCCCTTACGTGATCGATTCTCTTATTACCATCCTCTCTCTAGCTCTTCCTCGAATTTCAATTCCAATATTGAAGAAAAAAAGAGAATTGGTTTCCAATGTTGTTGTGCGGGTTTTGAAATTAAATTATTCTGTTACAGCTGGAGCTGTTGTTTCGGGATTGAAATGCGTGGCTCATTTGTTGAGTATCAGAGATAGTTTTAACTGGGATGATATTTCTCAATTATTCGGAGTCTTATTAAGTTTCATGACCGATTCTCGCATTAAGGTATTTTTTTTATCCTGTTGATTTGCTTTCCGATTCTTGATTCTGTAAGCTATAAGAAATCTTGATTGATTTTTTGAACAGGTGAGAAGGCAATCCCACTCTTGTATCCGTGACATCTTGCTAAATTTTCAAGGTACACCAGCATTAGCTCCGGCGAGTGAAGCCATCACCAATTCTTTCGAAAAGTTTCTTCTTCTTGCCGGTGGATCCAATGCAGTTGCTTCTACTGATGGGCCTAAAGGAGCCCAACACGTTCTATATATTCTCGATGCCTTAAAAGAATGTCTTCCTCTTTTATCAGTCAAGTGTGTGACTGCAATTCTTAAGTACTTCAAAACTCTCCTCGAGCTGCGGCAACCTGTTGTTACTAGGCGTGTGACTGATAGTCTGAAAGTAGTTTGCTTACACCCGGCTTTAGAGGTTCCGGCTGAACCATTACTCGACTTGCTATGTTCACTAGCTCGTTATGCTTCTACAAATGAGACGTCTGCGGATAACATGACATTCACTGCTAGCTTGTTGGATGTTGGAATGAAAAAAGTTTATTCCTTAAATAGGCAAATTTGCGTTGTTAAGCTACCAATTGTATTCAATACACTCAAAGGTTAGATGCTACCTTCCTAGAAGAATGGGTGCTATTTCTGTTTGTTTCCAATTTGTGTACTTGGTTGTTTCTCACTTTCTGTCTTTTGGCAGATATTTTGGCGTCTGAACATGAGGAGGCCATCTTTGCGGCCACACAGGCATTGAAGAACTTAATAAATAGTTGTATTGATGAAAGCTTGATCAAGCAGGGAGTAGATCAGATTACTATCAACAAAAATGCTGAAACTAGAAAGTGTGGGCCTACAGTTATAGAAAAAGTGTGCGCAATCATTGAAAGCTTACTCGATTATCATTACAGTGCAGTCTGGGACATGGTATTTCAAGTGGTTTCGACCTTGTTTGATAAATTAGGTATTTTCATGTTTTTCCTCACTCCTTTTCTATTATACCATTGGACTACTTGCCATAAGAATTAGTGAAGTTGTGTGTCATTGCTAGTTCCTCCAGCAGCTTGATTGGGGGAACCTTTCAGTTTTTATAATCGGTCTTCTGTATTTTTGTGTTCAATGTTTTTTCTAGGAATACACAATAGTCAACGTTTGTTATTTTCCAGGAAACTATTCTTCTTATTTTATGAGAGGAACCCTTAAGAACTTGGCAGATATGCAGAGATTACCCGATGAAGATTTTCCTTACCGGAAACAGGTAGTTATTTGGTTCTGCACAACTTCATTATATTCTATTAACACACACTCATTATATTTCTGATATTCTTTAGCTTTTTTTACCATAGCTCCTGTCAACTTCACTGGTCTTGTAACATCAAATAAATCTGTTAGGACCTGACATTCTTAAAATGACTTTCCATGTCATTTGGATATTTATGCGCTCTCAATGCAAGCTATCTTGCTTCACCATGTTGGAACTCCAACGTTTGATGATGCAGCATACCAATAGAATAGAGCTTTTTCAGAGGCCTCAATATTCAAGAGCCTCCGTCTGATTTGGGATGTCGCTAAAGTTTTGTACTTAATATCTTGTGGTCATTGACTAAAAAATCTGCTTGGACTAAACCTTTCAAGAACCAACAAGAGGAGGGGAGGGTGTTTTGGTCCGCTAAAAATAGTTCACTGGGCATATTTTCCATTGTCGTTCTTGTGGGCCTCCATAATGGCTTCAGCATTGTTGCGAAGCAGCATTGATTGCACAATGGTCCATATGTACAGTGATTGGTTTGCTAGGATTCTCTTTCTAGCCTGCACTTTTTAATTAAGTGCCTTGTGTTACAGGGTATAAATTCTTAATTTACCTGTAACTGAGCTCAAGGAAAACTTGACTCCATTTGCACAAATAAATTGAAAGCATTTTTTTTTTTTTGCACTTGTTGATTGCTTCATTCATAATCTCAACCCTGCCCTTTTCTGATACGTGCATGTACTTATCGATCTGCAGTTGCATGAATCCCTTGGATCTGCTCTGGGTGCAATGGGTCCTGAGACATTTTTAAGCTTCCTACCTCTTAAATTAGAGGTCGATGACCTATCTGAAGTTAATGTTTGGCTCTTTCCTATTCTGAAGCAGTATACTGTTGGTGCCTGTTTAAGCTTTTTTACTAAGTCAGTTCTGAGTATGATTGGTCTGATAAAGAAAAAATCTCGACAGGTATAAAATGACTAGGTAATATGGTGTACTTTCCTGCTACGTAGCATTTTAGTAGTGACTTCTTACCTGTTGCAGCTGGAGCTAGATGGAAGGATCATCTCAGTGAGGAGTGCTGATGCTCTTGTATACTCCTTGTGGTCCTTATTACCTTCCTTTTGCAACTATCCTTTGGATACTGCAGAAAGTTTCCAGGATCTGGAGAAAGCTTTGTGTGGTGCACTTAGTGAAGAATGTGATATTCGTGGAATAGTTTGTTCTGCCTTGCAGGTTCTTATTCAACAGAATAAGAGAATAATGGAGGAGCAAGATGATCTAACTGGTACAGAAGTTGGTATAGCTGAACAGCATGCTATTGCCCACTATACCCTGCAGGTTGCAACAGATAATTTGAGGGTGCTTAGGTCTTCTGCTCGTAACTTGTTGACTGTTTTGTCTGGGATCCTCCTGGAATCTCCAAAAGATGATGGTGGTCTTCTGCAGGTACTTTTGCAATCTCAACCAGTGAATAAGAGATGCCATTTTCTTTTTCATCGAGTCACATTAGAATTGTTGATTTCTTTAGGGTATGTTTCATGATTTTACTTTATATATCAATTTTGCCAACATAGTCTAACTGTCAAAAATCATTTTACAGAAGATGTGACTTGTATTTTTTTTCCATGGTATATGGGAATTATCTGTTAGATTCATAACATTTTTTGGATGGTTTATCTGAACCACCAGAAACTTCACAACATCACTACTATTTCCTTTTGTAAATCTTCATTTGCAGGTACTATTGCCAATAAGGAAATGCAAAATAGTTGTTTATATTTTTTTCCTTTAGATAAGCATATCTTCAATTGTTCGCTCCATTATTTCTGTTATGTGGTCAGTGCAGTCCTTTTGATGTAAATGGTGGTTAAGCAACATGAGATATTGGAGGGTTATTATATTTTGTTACTTGCATCACTTTTGTTTAATGCTGTTGGAGCCTTAAAGAGGCACTTCCTTTTGCTGATAGTCTGTGAGGTTGGAGGGTTATTATATTGTTTTCTGTTGCTGCTCCTAGATTGCTCGTTTGGAGGATGAGTTCTTCAAATTTATTTTGTTTGCTCTCCTTCTTATAGATTTCTTTTTCATAAAAATTGCATCATAATTATTTGGCATGTTCAGTGAAGTTTTTATAATACAAGTACAACTCTTGCAGTCTACAATTCATGAGTTTTCCTCAATAGCGGATAAAGAAGTAGTTAAGAGGATCTACTTAAAGACAATGCAGAAGCTTTTGGCTGTCACACAAAAGGCCACAAAAGCTGATAATTCTAGAGATTCCCACTCTATGAAGATTGATGATTCATCAAATGACTCGAGGTTACCTTTTTTCTCTTTGTATTGCTTTGTTTTTTATTTAATGTGATCTCTCTTTTCGTCCTCTTTAATATCATATGCATTTATGAATTGTCTTCCCAACCCACCACCAGCCAAATGCCCTTCTATTTGTACACATACGATGATATATGTCATGGAATTTTTCATTGTTTTTCACATAACTTCATTTTTACTGCAGAGCACGGCTATTTGACCTGGCAGTTTCACTTTTGCCAGGATTGGATGGTGAAGAGATCAATGTTTTATATAGTGCAGTAAAGCCTGCATTACAGGTTTGTCATTTCCTAAAGTGTCCTATTCTCCAGCTACTTCTTACAGACTTCATTGTTTTCACATGAGAATGATCTTAATTATTCTTCCTCATACATATTATTATTTGTATTATATTGATGGTTGTTATTATGATGTGAAGGATATGGAAGGTCTGATCCAAAAGAGGGCATACAAAGTTCTTTCAATTATTCTCCAGGTAAATCTGCCATAATTGCAAATGCTCCGTATTTCTTGGATGGTTTGATTGTTATCGCATATCAACTTCCACTGTTATCACCACAACTTTCTTGGATAGTTAAGAGTGGAATTTTGTCAACTGCTCGTAATGGACTGATATACATGATCAAAGTTCTAGCAGTGGTGGCAGATATTGCAGACATAAATTAATTGTGATTTTTCTTGAATATTCTTAGTGTTATTTTTTTTCTATATATTTAAGAAAGAATTCTGCTGAATATTCTGCTATGCTATGTTTCACTCTTATAGCAAAGATTTAATCCTACTACATTTTGTGAAATTCAACTTTTCTAATGATTTTTTCTGTTTCGGGTTTCTGAATGGTCAGAGGTACAATGGATTTATTACACCACGATTTGGGGAACTGCTTCAGCTCATGATTGATGTGCTACCCTCATGCCATTTCTCTGCCAAACGGCACAGACTTGATTGTATTTACTGTCTACTAGTTCATATCCCCAAGGTTGTAAGACATGATTTTCCCTTACTGTTTATTTACCACAAAGTTAAAAAAACAATGCAGTTTGGATGTTGGAATCTGTTACTGTTTTCTTTGGTATGTTACACCTACCATACCTGAATTACTTGAATTTCTTGTTACAGGACTCAGAGCAGAGGAGACATGAAATCCTTACTTCTTTCCTTACTGAGATAGTACTTGCTTTGAAAGAGGTATTATATTATCACCAAGAGCACTAGTCATTTTGCAATTTTTTTTTTCTGGTTCTGATAGGTTATGATGTTCTTTGGAGATCCTTTGTATAGCATTTAAAGAAATTACCTCATTTTGAGCATGCTATACAGAAAGCTGGTTGAGATTATTTGAATAACAGCATTACCTTATTTCAAAGGAAAACTTGTAGAGATGAAACTGTGTCATTTGCTGACTATTATAGTGTTGCTTCAATTTATTAACTGCCAACTGGATATGAGATTATATGAAGACTGTACATTTTGTCTGTGTTGAGAATTCTGTGTCTATAATCAGGTACAGCTTTTAGGGAATGCTAATAGAAGATTCATAGGTCTTACTGTAAAATTGTTAAGAGATTGAATTGAGAACATGGGAAGGGATTTGATTTTTGGCTGCATGGTGAAGTTGACTGACTGTAGCAGCCATAAGTTGTTGGGTATTTTTGAACTCGCTATGCTATATAAGCTGTTATCTTTTTCCATCTCCCGTTCTAGTCTCCTTAAATTTAAGTTATTCACTACTCTCAGCCTTGTATTTCTTGATGCCTGGGTATGCTTGTGCTTGTCACTATTTAAACTGGCTTTCCTTGAGCAGAAGCTTGATATACAAGTCTCATGTTTCTTCGTGGTTATTTAACTCCTGCTGAAGAAATAAAATTATTCTAGGTCTATTTGTAATGAAGTGGTGCATCATGGTTCATGCTCTACCCATAAACATTTTCATACAAAGTGGTGGTTCCGAAAACTTAACATACACCTTTGTGATTGACCAGATATTTACTATAAAATTAAGCAGAGATCCCCATGTTCATGCTCGAGATAATATTGCTTGGAAATGCGAATGTGATAAGATTTTGTGCGCTTTAAAATGAAGTTATCAAAGAAAATAACTATCTATGTTGCTGGTTCCAAACTTGTTATGTGTCACATACTGGTTTTGAACTTATCGCATTGTGTAGTTTATACATGCTGATAAATATCGTGTTCTTTGTTTTTTTTTAATGGTTTCATTACAGGTTAACAAAAGAACAAGAAATAGAGCTTACGATGTGCTTGTCCAAATTGGTCATACCTTTGGAGATGAAGAGAATGGCGGAAAGAAAGAAAACTTGTATCAATTTTTTAACATGGTATCAATTGTGTATTTCTGTCTCCAAAGTTTTATTGCTCTGTTGATTGAAATTGTTGTCATTTTCATACATATTTGAAGTTCTAACAAGATCCGATTTGTTACTTGACAGACCAGCCATGATCTGTTCATCTCAAGAATATAATATAATCATCCCATTTTTATTTTATTATTTTGTATTAAAAAAATTGTTTTACATGTATGTGGGTAAATTGACCACTCGGAAACACTTAACTTTTGCGGTCACAGGTTGCTGGAGGCCTTGCTCTTGAAAGTCCTCATATGATCAGTGCAGCAATGAAAGGTGTAGCTCGTCTGGCATACGAGTTTTCAGACCTGGTTTCTATTGCTTACAAGTTGCTTCCATCCACATTTCTCCTTCTGCAGAGAAAGAACAGGGAGATCATCAAAGTGCGTTAACTATCTTTTTGATGCGTGCAGTTTAGCATCATGTTTATTTGGGTCGAGTGAATTAAACTTATCATTTCTTTTCTACCTTTCTATTTTGTGGTCTTTTTTATACTGCCTTCTTTCTAGACTAAATTGGTAACTTTCTTTTCAGGCTAATTTAGGTTTGTTGAAGGTGCTAGTGGCCAAATCACAAGCTGAAGGGCTGCAAATGTTCCTGGGGAGTGTGGTGGAAGGCTTGCTGAGATGGCAAGATGACACCAAAAACCACTTCAAAGCTAAGGTATTGACAACACAAACTGTGTTGAACTTATCTTTACTTTGGCCATAAATAGTAGTGTTTAAGTGAGTTTATGGAAGAGATTTCCTTTGCATGTTGGCTCTTTGTTGCGTGTACATGGGTGTCAGTTGTGTTTTTCTTGAAGCTTGCCTCTCTGTTTTTCTAGTGGTTCAGATTTATTACCATTGTTGTTGAGAATTTTTTTGTGGACATGCTTTATTTAACGCTACTATGTTCTTTCTTAGTGATGTTGGGTATGCTGTTGGACAGCATGTATGCAAGTCTAAAAGCTTTTGCAGCATTGTGCATGATTATTGCTCGGAAGGTCTGTGGCTGCCATAAATGTGGTCCAAACTCTCTAATGTATTCCATTGCTTCCAAACTCTTTTCAGGTTAAGCACATCCTGGAAATGCTGGTCAAGAAATGTGGTCTGGATGCTGTGAAGGCAGTGATGCCTGAAGAACATATGAAATTGCTTACTAACATACGGAAGGTTTGTTTAGTGACATCATGATAATATGCCATTTTATAGTTTCCAAAGCACAACTTGCTCTTTTTGTTTTTTATTCATGATTGTTGAATATATACTAGATAAAGGAGCGAGGAGAGAGGAAGCATGCAGCAAGCTCTGATGAAACTAAATCTCATATGTCAAGAGCCACTACATCCAGGTCTCAGGCATATTAGTATATGGATTAGTAGTGAATTTTATGGTCTAGTAAATGTCTGAAATGTTCTCAATTGCTTGTAATGCTCTTCCTTCATTCTTATTTTGTTCAATTCTCGCATGATTGCAATGATGGTTTGCAACATATTGAAAGAACAAAACACACAAAAAAGGGCAATGCATCTCCAATTTTTGTGTGCTCATGAAATACTGTATTTCTATTCACAGTATTGCATTCTAAAAACCTGGCTTATTCTGTATGGTTGCCATCCTCATATTTTACATACAAGAGCACTGAGTCCTAACTGTATTCAGTAGGAAGCGTCACAATATAGATTTTTATTGCATTCAATCTCAGACTGCAGTGCTATATTCCAAATGCATCAGCCTATCTGGTGTTTCTGGTAGAACGACACTATGTCCGTGTTCTTAAGGATTCTTCTCTAATTTTGAATTTGTTAATGATATTCTGAAAATTTTTGCTCTGCTGACAGGATAAGCAGATGGAACCATACTAAGATCTTCTCTGATTTTAGTGATGGGGAGACAGAGAACAGTGATGGTGAATATATGGATACGAAGACAGTTTCAGGTCGGCATAGCAAGTTTTCCGCCCAGCTCAAACCCAAAGCTTCACTAAGGTCAGTGACTTTTGATGATGTTACAAAAATTATGGATTCATGGGCTATTATATTCAGATTATTATATCATGGGTGACCTCACTATCTTAGTGACTAAAGGTTTCCTTTATTGATGTATGCCAACTGTACATCCCAGATCTTGCACTTTGCATTTTAGGGTGTTGTTTGGGTTCCACTAGGTATTTTTAAAAACCCATCAACCAAATCGAGAGCACTAATTCAGCCTTTGAATTTATACCGGACTCTTGATGAATCTGATAGATGGTGTCTAATGGTTCTGGTAGAGGGTGCTACTGCACCATATCTATTAGTAATTACTTGCTCAAAACAATGTGAAATTGCATATTTATATGCCCAAAATTTTCCAGGTCTAAAATAATACACAGGTCAGACAAGAGCTTGCCAGAAGACTTATTTGACCAGTTAGAAGATGAGCCACTTGACTTACTTGATCGGTACAAAACACGATCAGCCCTCCGATCAACCATGCATCTTAAAAGAAAGCAGGAATCAGATGATGATCCAGAGATTGACTCTGAAGGGCGGCTGATAGTTCGTGAAGGAGGGAAACCAATGAAGGAGAAGCCCTCCAACCCCGATTCAGATGCGAGGAGTGAAGCAGGCAGTTTCAAGTCACTGAACTCCAAGAAAACTCAGAAGCGCAGGAAAACTTCAAATTCTGGGTGGGCTTACACTGGAAGTGAATATGCCAGCAAGAAAGCTGGTGGGGATGTGAAGAGGAAGGACAAGTTTGAGCCATATGCATATTGGCCCCTGGATCGCAAGATGATGAGTCGGAGACCAGAGCATCGTGCAGCTGCTAGGAAAGGTATGGCTAGTGTTGTAAAATTGACCAAGAAGCTTGAGGGCAAGAGTGCCTCAACTGCACTGTCTATGAAGCTCATCAAATCTAACAGTCGGAAGAAAGGCAGCAAGAGAAAGAGCAGGTGAAGCCATCTAGATTGGTCGATATATCAAGGAGGATCTGTAGTCCAGGTCATGAGATTTTATACTTTCTTGATTGTTACAGTTACACAGTTGCGTGCTCCAGTTTTGACACTGATTCTTCTGGTTGCGGAAATGCACGACAGAAAAACAACAGGGAAGCCAATTTCCAATGGCGTAGCAATTTTGCTTGCAACTTGATTGGCTCATTCTGTCGTTTTATGTCTAGCAGAGCTCTCGATTCATCATGGTTTTCTTTGGCGCGTGAACGTACACGCGCCTGGGTTTAGTTTGGTTGAACTTGTGAAACGATCTCATGTAATGTTCTTATGTCTGGCCAGCCATGCTGTTCAATGAAATGTTGGGTAGCTATCACCTCTCGCATTTCCAGTTCTCAAAAGCGAACATTCACAAATTTGGATCCTAGAATTAAAGGCGCGTCTGGGTTTTTTTATTGTCTTTACAAGAATGTTTTGTTATCTTTATTCAATTATTGTCGCGACTCTGTGAAAAAACAAGATCAAAAAATCATACAGTACATCTCAAATGGATGAGACGAAACTGCATTCCCCTGCTTGAGTAGTGTAAAATTCAGATTTGCTGGTCTTTCTGCCATGAGGTCAGGCTTAATAAAATTTTATTTGTGTTAATTTTTTATGCATATACTTTAACCCGTCATCTGTCTTGTAATATAATTATAAATTCCAAGATAAACGACACGCCTTGCTTCACTTGGGCACACGCCATCGCATCGTGCCTTCACTAAACTAACTAATTAGAACAAGTCATGCAAATAATTGCTAAGAAACTGATTGAAGTCATGCCATTTTCGCGACTCATTAGTTGAAAACAAACCTCATCGACACATTGTTGAGTGAAATGTGTCTAAATCCTGCATCATAACAACCCGCACCGCAACTTCTCTCACTTATCCTCGGACGTTGGAAAACTCAAGAAGTCGATGACATTGTTATGATCAGCGAATATCTAGTAAAGAACATCCTGAAGATCATGTGCAAGCATGTCAATATCAAGCTCGCCTGCCTAAATTACCCCGCAGCCGTCATTTCTGGGTGATGAAATGATACAACGTACCATGACAAAACATTAAGCGTACAAGCTCAACAGAGAAACAAAACAGAAGCATGCGCATAAACCACCGCTATGCTACGGTGAAGTAGCAAATTGTTAACTCAAAAATTCATTACAACTGACCACTAATGCAATACCCTTACAGCTATCTTTTTGGTACACGGAACAAAAAGTAAACAAGGCCACTTCTGATCGTTGATTGATGGCTCACAAGCAGATCTAGGCCCACTGTGGCTATTTATGAGAGAGGATTATAAAAACAACAGAATCAAAAAAAGAGTATTTCCAGTCGCCACCTGGTGAAATCTGACTATTCTCCCTTCGCGGGCAAATAGCCATCTGATCAATCTATCCTCGAGATATCAGATGTCCAACTAGTTACATTTCAAAGGTCAACTGAGCTTCAGCAAGCTCAGCAGAAAACAGGATACAGTGAGGATTCCAGTACACTCTGCAAGAAGTAGCTATGTCATTAGTAGTCACTTACTGAACATCTCGCAAGCTAGCATGCTATATAGGATACATCTCCTGCCAGACTTTCCGCATCTTGATATTTTAAACACTTGTTCTGCTTTTAGGTTTTCCCCCACTGAAAATTAAGTTGCTGCTGTACAATGTCATGCAATGGTGAGATGATGGGATGAGCCCAGGCATCAATTCATACATTAATGATGCATCTATTAGTGCAGTATGCGATGTTCCTATCCCCAGCTTGATGTGTTTCTCAAATTCAATTATTATAGCATAGAGTTAAATTACAAATCTACGCACCTTGGAGAAGCTCTATTTCACTTGAATGGGGCAAAAATGATTGATGAGTTGTGGCCACCAAAACCAAACGAATTAGACAGCGCAGCCTTGATGTCTAGTCTCTCTTTCTTTGGGCCCACTAATACACTGATGTCCTGAATTTTTATTTTTGCAGCATTAGGTGAATTGAAAACAAACACCATCAAATTTAAACTTACAATGCCATAGCTGTAAACAGGAAAAATAATAGAGCAAACATACCATGCCTTGGTCAGGATTTTCTAGATTGATATTTGGATGAACCCATCCTGTCCGTATTGCCTGAACAAGTAACAAAATACAATATCAACAGCCAATGAAAACTTGTTTTCTGATGGGAGTAGGGGAATAATAACTCAATACTATTACCGAATGCAAAATGCAATTTCAATGTTCCTTCTCCCTGACAATACATTTATCCTCACAAAAAAAGAGGTCAGATGTTTTGGCACTCCATCTTAAATGTCATATCCATCCATACTTATCTTGGGTTCAAGAATTGAACCAACCTTTTCCTCCACTCTCTATTCGTGATTAAAATTGAGATAGGATAAAAAGGTCATGAATACTATCTAATTTACCTGTACTGCAGCAACGGCTTCCACCGCACCAGATGCTCCCAGTAAGTGACCAATCATGGATTTCGTCGAGTTCACCCTCAACTGCGAATGCACAAGAAAAATTGAGTGTTATACACTGGCAATGGCCACGCAAAAATTAGGTGATGTTCATAAATAGTTTATGGTACATACACCAGAGTTACGGCCAAAACAATGCATGAGAGCATGATACTCTTTAAGGTCTCCTGCTGGTGTGGATGTAGCATGTGCATTTATGTAATTCACATCCTCTTTAGCTACCCCAGACTGTGCTAATGCCTTTTCTATGCAGAGAATGACACCAGCCCCTGTTTTCAGGTGGTGTAGAAGCGACATTAGTTAGCTTGTAAAAACTCTGCATGGATAAACTATATAATCAAGATAACAAATTGCAACAGAAATTATTCATTTGCTTGCTGTAATTCAGAGAGTGATAATCAACTCAAGCACTGATCTCATAATCTAAAAATGAATGGGCATTACACCTGGGAAATACAACAATTAGAAGAAGGGTTCACAGGCTTCAACTCAAAGAAATAACTATAAAGAAGAAGTGCAGCAGACTATCCCAAAAGCCTGTGAAATTCAACTCAACTGGAAAATGCCTCATGCTGATTTTTAGGATTGCTGCAACAATCCATATGCTACATTGAGGACTCATCTTGTAAAGGACATTAGAATTTACCTCAAATAGATATATTAGAGTTACTTCTACCTACTAATCTTTTATAGCCTTGATAGGACAAGAGGTAGACTTTTGTTTTTCGAGATGTGTTTCCCAAGACTTTGATGAAAGGTTTAAACAGGGCCAGATCACTAATTCCTTTGCATAACACGTGTAAAAAGACAAGTACCAAAATCCCCATGGCTCTATAGAGATAAATAATGAAAAGCAACCACGAGAATGCAAGCACCAATTTGCTGTAGAGATAAATAATGAAAAGCAACCACGAGAATGCAAGCACCAATTTGCTGTGAACCCAGCAGGCATGGGTTCATAATAACAACCAATACCGTTGCTGGCTCGCAATTGATTACATAATCATAAGGTGGATCAAAATGAAAGAGAGAGTCAAGATCCTTCAGCATATCTTTAAATTTCATGCCCACAGATAGATTTTGTGTGTGAAAAATTCTATGTACTTTAGACAGGGCATGTTACCATCAGGACGTGGCTCAGTCATGTGATAAGCATCACAAGTAAAGCTCCCTCCAAGAAACTCTGCATAGATATTGGCACCTCTTTTCTGCAAACAAAAATTGACCATAGATTACCAACTGCAGAAAAAACTGCAATCTACCATCACCATGTATAGCATTTAGCATGCAATGCAGATATATAAATGGATGGATGGATGGATGGATGGATGGATAGAGAGAGAGAGAGAGAGAGTAAAAAGCCAATGGATGGTCTAATTCTCTTCCACTTCTGCTTCTCATCAAAGCATATGACTTTATTTGGATCAAATAAGATATTACCTTAGCATGTTCTAATTCTTCTAGAAGCAGAACACCAGCCCCTTCCCCCATGACAAATCCATCCCGATTCTGTTTATTGGAAAAGAAGACATTTCAAGTGCGAGAAACACAGGCGAAGTAAATAAAGAAATGGGATATTCCCTTTCTAAGAAATGGCACAATGTGAATCAAGTTATGAACCATTTGATCTGTGGGATCTGCCACAGGTCCCACATATCAGACATGCTGTGTGATTTGTGATGGCTTCATGTTGTGCCATTGTTATTTGTAGCACATCTAATAAAATTAAGACATCAGGCTCACAGCAATTTTGCAACTAGAGCTATGACACAAATACAATTGAACCAACGACTTTTAAGAGATTTTAGAAACTGTGAAAGGATAGAATTCATATCCCAAACTACTAGTAGATAATAGAGCTATGGATTAAAAAAAAAGAAGAAGCTATATCATTTACTCGCCAGATAATTCTTCCACTGGCTTGAGTACAATCATATTTCAAATGAATAAATTTCAACCATTTTAAAGAAACAAATTAAAAAAAATTGGTTACTATCTTTTCCTTTTTGCATATGAGGGGGGCCCAATGGTTAGTGATAAATTACCATATCCCAAGGTCGTGAAGCTTTTGTTGGATCATCATTCCTCTGCGAAAGTGCTCTGCATGCCATAAACCCCCCCAATCCTGCACCAATGATTATAAACACAAATGAGCTTCCTGCTATACCAGGGAACATGGAACAGGTATAGCTCAGGAAAGGAAGAAAAAACCACCAATGGGAATAATTGCTGAATCTGAGCCACCACAAAGCATAACATCCTGCAAGTTCATAAAATTGGGTGCTAGGCATTAAAAAGTGGTATGTGCAATAACTTAAGCATCCCAGAGTTTTGTTGTTGAAAATGAATTGAACACAAGATACTTACAGCTTCACCTCTAATGATGTGGTTCGCTGCATTCAAAATACAAAAGTTGCCAGTAGCACAAGCAGTGGAAATTGAATAATTTGGCCCCATCCATCCCTGCAGTTACATATGCCAAACAGAAGTTAAAAAGGTCAATTTTAATGACCCAAACGATCAGTGTATGATTTAAAATTTCATCATCCTTAAGATTATAGCTTACCAGATCCATTGCAAGCATGGCAGAACCCATATTTGTAGTTGCAAAAGGAACACAAAAAGGATTCACCTTCTTGTACGAGATCCTTAAAGCTTCAATTGCATCATTGAAAACCTATCCATAATCACCCAGAAGGAGCAATTAATTAATAAATAAATTTTATGGCACTATGAATATGGTTTTCAGCAACATCAGCAGGTCCTTATGGCTCTCAAGAAGGATCACTTAATATTTCCTTCTCCAGATTCATTTTTCCTTCCAGAAGATGTTCCAATAGGAATCAACAACGTTATCAAGGACAAAGACAGACAAGAGCCAATGATTCCCAAGGGGAAAAATGAGAATTGAAAACAGAGTCGATTTTCTAATTTCCATATGTTCAGAAGAAAATAAATAAATAATGGTGGTCTCATCCTTAAGTTGACATTGCCAGAAAAAGAGACAACAAAATACATATTTCTTGATTCAGTAATTGTAAGAATACCATTTGAAGCTGACAGTTAGATGCTTCATCAATTCATTTTTGCCAACATTTTCACTATTATAGACAAAATATCTTAAACTGAGGAGATTAGGTTTACCTTCATTCCACCCATTGCTGAGCCAATCAAAACTCCACACTTAGCTTTATTTAACTCATCCATCACATCCTCAGTAATCCCACCATCTGCCAAAGCTTTTTTACCAGCAATAAGCATATAAAGCATGAATTTATCCATTCTCTTAGCCAGTTTTGGTGAAACCCATCCATCAGTCGAGATAGACTTGATTTCTCCAGCAATTCTCTGTGAAAAAATAAAAACGGAAAAGTGAGATTTGTGAAGGTAAGATTTATTCAGAGAAACAAAATGAAGAAAAGATGTGTTGAAGTAATCAATTACCGTGGAAAATTGAGCACAGTCAAAAGCCTCTATCTGAGATACGCCACTGACACCTTCAAGAAGATTGTTGTAGAAGACATCTGGTTCATGACCAAGAGGTGACACCACACCCAACCCTGTCACAACTACTCGCTTTTGCTTTGTATGTGGTTTCTTTTTTGTCTCAACTTCCTTTGTAGGTTGCACAGCTACAGCCATGGCTTGCCCTAAGATTTTTAAATACATCAACAAGGCAAATGGTGTGAGTCTGTCATTTGCAGGCAGCTGAAGGCAACTATTCTCTCTCTCTCTCTCTCTCTCACACACACACACACACGCACGCAAGCACAATGGCTAGTTTTCTTCTATGAAAAAAAAAAAAGGAAATCGTGGGTGACCAGAGATGCAGCAATGCGAAAGCGAGAAAGAGACATGGTTTTCAGAATTGGAAAACAAAGACTTGGTATACTCTTATCTCCATACTCTGCTTCGCTTAGAAAGTACAAAAATAATAAGAACAGAGCCACAAACAGCAAATTCATGCAACTACAACCTGCCTAGCTTTCGCTCCATTTCCAAACAGCAGCAGATACAAGAACTGCCCCTCACTGTTAATTACCTGAATTATTTTCTGATTAACCCATCATATTATCGCCTTTTTTATTTTTATTTTTACAAAAAGAAAAATCCCAGTTACATAACAGAACAGAGAGAGAGAGAGAGAGAGAGAGAATATATATATATATATATATATATATATATATATTACACAAGCATCCAAACAAAAGAAGATGAAAGTGATAAATCATCATCAAATCCAAGCCTAAACCGATTAGCAAAACAAAACACAAACACAAACAAAAGCAGGAATAATAAAAAATAAACGATTAAAAAGGAAGATTCGAATAAGTGAAGAAGATACCGGAAAGAGCGGGAGGATGGAGTCGTCTTAGTTTGCGATTGGATCTCAGGAGTCCATTAGAAGCGTAGTAATGACTACAGGGTTCAAAGGCCAAACAAGAGCTCACTAATCCTTGCAGGCTCGGTCCTCCTCCACCCATACCGCTGCCGTAGTTGTTGTACTTGTTGTTGCTATTGCATTTCAAAGCAGCAGCAGCAGCCTTCCGCCTGCGACTTCTATTACCAGTAGTCGAGGATGGTGGAGACAGAGCGTGCTTGCTTTCGTTAGCGCACGTGACCGACATGCACGCCGCGACAATCCACGTGCAGAGCGGAGATGACAACGAACCTGACCCTGTCATATCTCACCCCCCCTTCTCTCCCCCTATCTATTATTACTAGTGCAGACTGGACAAGAGAGAAATGCTATTAATGATCAAGAGTCAATCTCAAAGGAAGGAAGGAGAAGGAGATGCGGGATGGCGATTGAAGGAGGTGGAGAAGGGGAAGGGGAAGGGGAAGTGGAAGGATGCAAGAGACCTCTCTCTCTCTCTCTCTCTCTCTGTTCCTATTTGTTTTGATTCTTGTTTGTCTTTGTTTTCCACTTTCCTATCTCCCCTCCCACTATAATGGTAATTAAATAGTAAAAGTAAGTAATATTGAGTGTGTGCGCGTGTTTCTCTCAAGAGTGGTATCGCCAAGTTTTGGGCAAAATCTGAGTCGCTCCCCCTCCTCCTGTACGTACACAGCCAAGTTCGTTTTATTTTATTTATTTATTTATTTTCTAGGCGTTGGTGTGTTTGTTGGGCTAAATGACAAAATAAATACAAAAATACACAGGGCATCTTACGACGACCATCGATATTGTTTCTGCTTATTTATCTCCACTTTTTGTTTTTCTTTATTTCCTTTAATTTTCGAAATCCAGGAGCGTTGCGATGGGATACTCTCTGTTCTGCGGGGTTTCGCTGCCGTCTCTAATCCCCCGCCCCCCTCCTCTCTCCCTAGTGGTGCCACCTGTATTCCTGCTTCCCTTGTCAGACATTCCCGTCCATGCTGCAGTTTTGGCTTCTACTCTCTAATTACACCGATGCTCTTTTTTACCTACCGCAACAATTAAATCAAGACTCAATCATGACTCTCTATGGATAAATCTGATTTGCAACCGTCCGAATCTAATCCTTATATTAACATAAAACTCATACATGTATATATATATATATATATTAGCTATTTTATTTATTATTTATTAATAAATAATAGTAAATAATGGATGATGATCGGATTGCGGGTATCCGATGAATAGTTAATGCATATTTAGTTTTTGTACTTAATAAATATTAAAAAATTCACTTACGAGTATCCATCACCATCTCTACCCTCTCCCATATAATTTGTAATATAAGAAATGATTGATTAAATTAAAAAAAAAATAGGGGAAGAAAATTGTTGTATCTACAGACATAAAAACTATTCATGGTAACAATATAATTTTTATATTTGCCTTCAGCCATTAAAAATTTGAACAAGGCATTGGGCAAAGTGATGTTTTCACACCATGATATAATTAATTTTTGCAAATTATATGGGCTAGATTGATCATTTTTTTTATATAATAAAAATACTAAGTTAATCCTAGAATAAAAATAATCCCTGCTCAATGATATTTTTGTATTTTTATTTTTTAGAATAGTATAATTATTTTGAGAAAAAACCAATAAAGTATTCATTTTTGTAATTATTTTTAGAATAGTGTAATTGTTTTGATGAATTTGGTTTTTATATACTTATTTATTTTAATTTTATCGTTTAATATATTCAATATTTATGTATTAAAAATTAATCTTTGTTTTTTTTTGGCCCTTAAACATTTGGGTTTTCAAGCTCTAAATGAAATCATATTGTTTTTTTACTTTTTTTATTGTGGTTATATTTTTATTATTTATTATCAGTTGAATTATTTATTTTATGTTTATTACCATGATTTTATTTCATTTATTTTTTAATTTATATTGATAACATAATTTTAATTGGTAATTATATATATATATATGTATATAATTTCTCCTCAAGGTCTTTCTTTCTTTTATGTTTATTTATTTTCTATATTATAATTATCAATAGTTAAAATTTAAGTAGCATATAATTTCCTCTTTTATTTATCTTTTTACATTTGCCCACACGTTTGTTGGACAGTTACATTTAGACGAGACTGGATCCTTACACTCATATTTTTTTTTTTATATTAAATATCGTGAATGTTTTTATGCAATTATGTCATGTCTGCACGTGATAATTTATATACAACTTTCTTTTTCTATAAGACGAATGAAAACCCCTCCTTTTGCCTCCACTCCTTCATTCATGTTGTTTTACCCGAACAACAAAGCAAGATCACAAGCTAAGAACGAGAATCATCCAACTGAAGCTTCAAAAAATATTATTGCTAGTCCACAAGTTAAATTGTTCCCAACCTCTCTTATTTCTCTTTTTCAACAATCTAATACTCTCTCCAATCCAAATTTACCAGTCTTTGTCGGTTTATAAAACGCCAACAAAATTAATTTTGACTCAGATTTTTTATTTAAAATTTTTAATCTTAAAAAAAATCAAGTTTTACATTTTTATATCTCTTACTGATTTTTGCCGTAGTAAGCCCCCATATTAGCATATGATGAGGCGAGAAGAATATGTTTAACACAAATACCAACAATTTTTTAATTTTTTTTGTTTTATATTTATTAAAATAAAAAATTGCTCTTGTCTTATGATGGCAGAGAAGTTTTGATTTTAAGGTCAATAAGATCATTTTACATGTTATTAAAAGTGATGTTTAAAAAAAACTAATTTTTTAAAGATAATTAATTAATTACACTACATATTTTTTTTTAAAAAAAAATATAGCTGCTCTCAATTAATTTTATAATGTCTAAGGGAACATGTAAAAAGACAATAATAATCTTGAGCGCAAGGCCATTATTTTTTTTCCAGGAGGGCAAAAATATAATTTTATTTCAGCTCCTTTACAATACTTTTTTCCAATTTTTAATGAACATGCTAGTTCAATTGTAGATAACATTAAGGGCAAGACTTACACAACGATCGAAGGGGGCAGGCCCCTAAAAGTTTATTTTGATTCTTATACTTTTATAAATTATTCAATTATACCCTTCAGGAATTTTAAATTAGCCAATCTTAATTATTTAGGTAATAAAAGGTTTTTTTTTATCAATAATAAGTGGTTCCTCGTGTGATCTAACATATGAATTTATTAAATTTTCATTTAATGTGTAATGAGATTGTTTATATGAGAAAAAAAAAGTATAATGAAACTATTTATTTTTTAATATACTATCAATACGAGTTAAATCCATTCTTCCCTCAATTTGTTTTACATTATACATAATATAAACTATGAGTTATGAATTCATACACATAGAATATGGAAAGCTTGTCCATCAAGAGCTCGCTTTATGAAAAAGTTTGAGTGGTGGACCCCATGAATTTTTATGTCCTAGCTCCGATCCAAAAAGAAAGAAAAAACACATCAAAATTGATTTAAAATTTTATACGTTGGTGGGATATGTAAATATAGCGTTTTTATTTTTCTATAAGATACGATATCTTAATTTATTTTGTAGCTTTGACGATAAGCCCATTCCTATCAAATCATGTGTGAGGTTTGGGGCCCCGAAAAATTAAGACACCCAACCATAATACACTATTTTCGCCAGAAAGATCGTATCTCTGAACTTTTAAGTCCTGACCAGGCATAAACACAAGTTTAACTTTTTATTTTTTTATTTTTTTTATTTTTTATTTTCAGCTTTTTATTGGTGTGATTGTTTTAATAAAAAAAATAAAATAACATAGCTATGTCATTACTGAGAAACATACTATTTTAAAGAAATTGAGAAATAAGTTACATGAATTACAATAAAAAAAATAAACAAAGAAAAAATATGGGAAAAGCACCCAAAGTTTTATTAACAACATAACAAATATTATTATAAAATTTTTAACGAGATAAATTTAAAAATATCAATCAAAATTATAAATAATAGCGGGTAATTCACTTATTTATGAACACACTTGCCGCTTACATCTTTTAGTTACAAGTGGAAATTGTTTTGTATTTTAATTATATTTATATCTATATCTAAGAAGCCTTCCTTAAATTTAATTCCAAGGAAATCTCAAAGAAAAAAAAGGAGAATAATACTACCACATTAAATATTCTTTAACCAATGCCCGTAAGCAATCAATAACAGGACCTATATAAAAGCTTATAATTATAATTGGAGGACCTTTTTTATAATTAACATTAATAGGAGTTTAATGCCTAGCACTTCTCTATTTTAATGTATTATTTAATTTTTCATCTCAGTTGACAAATAAATATTAAATATTGTGCTAAGGCATTGCTCTTTGATAGTGTATTATTTACCCAACATTAGATTTATCAAAATATTCTTTTAATAAAATTTTTGAGTGTGGAATAATTGTAATTTATACATATCAAGTCCAGTGACACAGTCAGAATCCGTCTATCCTTAATAATATTATTTATTTATCAATAAAAAAATATTTATTTTTTTAAAAATCTTTATTTCAATTAAATGTTTTTTTTTCATTCAAGAAAACCCTACTTTTCCAGAAAATGCACTTGATAGTTCCAGATAAGTAAGTAAAACCCCAACTGTCTCAAATTTTTATAAGAGATGCACGCCCTGACTTGAACTGGAGACGTACTATGCAGATCTCAAGGCTTTTACCTTCACGCTACGCCCCTCGAAGACTATTTCAATTAAAGATGTCAAACCCTTTGCCATCACACTAAGAGATTTTGAGGACTATTTGAATTAAAGGTGCTAAATAAAAGAAAATAAATTTGTGTACGTCGAGAATTTTTATAAGTTTTTTTAAATAAATGTATGGATTCTCGAAATTATAGTAATTAAATGACATTTAAAGATGATAATACAATTGCATTTGAGATTAGATATTAATTAAAAACAATTTAATAGGCATAAAAAGAAAAAAGAAAGAAAGAAAGAAGAAAACCTCTTAATATATCAATGTAAAATTTATTTGTCTTTTACTCCGGACAAAACCCTCAGATGTCATGTCTCATTCACTTTCTTCATGATAAGAAAAAAAAACAAGTAAAAAACAAATCATGATTGCCAAATTATCCCATGGCGATATGGGTTTTGAAGAAGTTATAAATTTGAACTAATTTTAATGATCGGAGTGATGGAAAACGAGTATGGTCTTGCCTGAGTTCCTCCTGGACTTTGAGTTTGTTTATTATTGAAAAAACAAGTTTTTCATGGAATGACATATTTTTTGATATTTAAGTTAGTAAATATATAAGATAAATAATGTATAAGCAAATTGAGAAAGAACATGTATAGAATCTAACATATTCAATACTAGAGCCCTTTATTTATATTGTAATCTAAAATATTTATAGACCTAGCTCATGTTTGTTTATCTTGGAATGTGGATAATTGCATAGTAGATTAGTGGTTATTGTGGATTTCAGTGATTTGCAATGTTATTGGTGGAAAGATCAGTAACTGATAATGACTTATTAAATCAAAATAGCCATTGGCTAAGAAAAAAAATACTTGATTTGTATAGAAAGTAGTGTGTGTTGCAATATGACCACAGACTATAAATTTAGTGTTCTCTTTGCATAAAAGTTTATACTTGTAAAGAACTTGTTAGTAAAGTATAAAAAAGTTTGTGTGTGTGGATAGTGTGCGACTTTATTTTATTACCCTTTAAAAACTTAAAAAAAACTCAATTTTTGTGTATTGGATGGCCCACCGCAAGGGTAAATGTGTAAAAATTTGAACCAAAGCTCGAACATAATAGGAGTTAGTTATTTAAGGCAAGGTTAAATAATGTTGGTGTTTTTTTTCCTGATAAAACTTACACCATCATTTTCCTTAAATCTTTTATATAAATGGATTTGAAAGACTTAACTAGCATAAGATGGGGAAGAAAATACTTATAATATAAATGTTACTTACATTGGTTATGCATGCATAAAAATGTTACCTCTATATTAGGGTTTCTTATCGTAATTTGGTTGATTAGTCATAAAGTATAGGAGAAAGATTATTGATTTTTTTGGAGATAAGAGATTGCAGTGACCTAAAAAATAATCCTTGATCTTTTTCGAGATATTCAAGACTTGTTTAGAGATTAATGGGGAGATATTGAAGATGTGTAAAGAGATTAATAAAGATATATATGAAGACATGGATATCACTTCATGGATACATGTTTAGAGACATGAAAACCTTATATAAAGATACATTATGAAGAATGTTGTTAGAGACATTAGATATATATAAAAAAATTATTGCTTATATTGAAAAGTTTAAAAAATAGAGATATAATTCATGGAGATAATTCAAATATTATCTAGTCATAGGTAGCACATTAAGTGTGCAAACTTATTTCCTTTCAAGATTTTTTTTTAATAAATTAATGAAGGTAACATCTGGCGATCAATCTTTCGATCAATAGTCCTATCTCATTTTTAAGAGATGACATTCCTCGTATTCATGCAGTGAAACAGAACAAATTTATTAAGATTTCTCGTGTTCACACTATTTTTCATAGGAATAGGATATTATATAAATATTTTCTCTCTAATAGAAGCTAGGATCTCAGCATATATGGTGTTTAGTGGTGTGGTTAAGTGTTTGGGGAATGTCAATGTTCAAGAATTTGCTTCTTGGTGGTTCTTTCATATGCTTTTATAGGAAATTGATGAGGCTAAGGAAACTTTGTTTATAGGTAGAAATTAGGGTTACCTTGTCTAGTCATATTGGCTGCTTACATCCTTGTATAATTTTTCATTGAATGTTTAACGTTTAAAAGATTTCTACTAGGATGACTAGTCTTTCCTGTAAGTAAGTTGTAGATTCATTAATCAAGGCTTTTATTGTGATGAGATTAAGTAGTCTTTCCTGTAAAAAAGTTATAACTACCCTAATATTATTTACACAACATTCAATGTATACCATTTTTATTATTATTGAAAGTACAATATTTTTTGGTTGTATTCAACTAAAAATCTCACAAAGTTTTCTCTATATTTTCAATACCAAGTTATTAACTCTGAAATTTTCACAACCTGTAAATAGTAATTCTAACATTTGTCCTACCATTCAGGACTTCCTTATCCTAACCATAATAACAACTTTCTATTTTTTTCATTATTCACTAAAATAAAACAAGTATTATATTATTTCATAAATATTATGAATAATATAACAAGTAAATTAGTTACAACATAAGTCATGATGTATATATTCATTTTTTTAAAACATAAAGGTATGTCTTAAAAATAGTGTAATAAAATCATAGACATGCTTTAACATCAATTACTTTAGATACATCATCCATAATTAATTTAGATATGTAAATGCATTTTTAGATACAAAATGATATTACAAAACAAAATATTTCATCTTCCAATTACCTGAAAATTTATTTTATATCGAATACAATAAGTTTTATAATCAATGATATTTTAATATATCTCTTACATATATATTCACAACATCATTTATCAAATAATTAGTCTCTTAATATATCTTTATCTTTGTAAATCAATGTCATTAACACAATTTTGAGGATATACCAATGTTATTTCTAATCTAAACCAGGTATTTATTCTATTACTAAACCAAATAGTTTCTCCAATTACCCATTAATAAGAACCCTAATCCTATTAAGAAGGATTGTGTCTCTTCAATTGCCTATTAACCAGATATTAATCTTATTAACCAAGAAAATTAGTTTATCTTATCGCCTTTTATCTAGAGTACTAATATCATTAACCAGGGAATTAGTTTTCTTCAATTTTATATTAATTAGGGCACTATTCCCATTAACTAGGACAATAATTCTATTAATTAGAAAATTAGTTTCTCTAATTGTCCATTATACAGGGCAATAATCCTATTAACTGGGAAATTAATTTTTTCAAATAAAAATCAAGATACAATTAAAGAAAATTGCAATTACAATTCAATTAGTATTATAGTTGTAAGATGTCCAGCACCAATATGATTTTTTAGTGTATTTAACGGTCCTTTATTACTGAGCAAGTCTTATAGCCTCTCATACACCAGTAAAATTAATGTCATTTGTCATTGATCATTGTAAAAGTCAATTTTATTCTTCATATGGATTTCAAATTCTCAATTTCATTGAATTGAAAACTCTAAATTCTTACCATGTATATATGTTTTTTTTTTTTACTATGATCCTCAACCTCATATTAAATGTTTTAGTCATCATTATTAAACATAAACATTATGTTAAATTACATCAAACAACTTACATCTCCTTTAAATAAACCTAAAATAACCAAAGAAACTAAGAAAAGATTAAAACACAAAATCAGACCAAAAATGGACATTAGTCAAAACAATGTAATTGTTAACGATCTAGTCATTTCTTAAATCAGTCTTGCTATTTTGATAGTTTCTGATTTTGAAAAATTTCTCTATTATATCTCTTTCTAGTTTAATACATCTTCATGGAAATAATCTTATATTTAACCAATTTTTATTCATGTTTATAAATAAGATTTAATATAACATCCCAAATTAAATAAAAAAATTTCTCGAATTCAAATTCTATAATTATACATAACATCATTGAAGCTCTCATTCATGTAATTATCCAAATCAAACACACACAAAAAAAGTCATGCTTTTCCTTTTCTTGCCAACCTTTGTTCCGACTCTTAAGTTTTTAGAACTTTTTAAACCATTTAAATATCTCATTTTGATCACTTAATCACCTCAAGCTAGCCTTTTATTGAAGATCTCATCAAGAAAGAGGAAGAAATCAAAGAACCCTAGCCTCTCTTTTTTATAATAAAACAATGGCATGGGAAAGAATGGAAAAGTCTCTTTTTTATACTTATACTTAACCCCTCTTCGCCTTAACTATTATATTTTGTTTACATAAAGTTTTTATTTCTAACAATTTATTGTTATGTTCACTCTTAATATCATTAATTTTATATTTTTTTTAATCTTAATTATGTTTCTTTAATTTAATTTAACCTATTTTATAATTAGGTTAAATTTCTTGTATTTTACTAAACTGAGAAAACATTAGCTAGGGTTTACACCCTAGTTATCTCATCATATTGACCTATGATGACAAAGAACTTAGTGATGCTCTTTCTAGTTAAAATGCTTGTATTAAAGTAATAAATGAATTTTAAGCTAAGATTAAGAAAAGTGAAAGCTAAAGCTAAGCTTTAGGCTTTACACATTGCATCATTATTTTCTGTGACATGCTCTATGGTGTTTTCCATATTTTATATATGCTCTCAAGGGTTCATAAGACTTTTATAATTATTTAAGTTGACCTTTATAAAGAAATAATCTTTAGAGAGTTGAGTGTGTAGTATTCTAAAATAAAAAGGATATTCTCACTCTTAGTGGAGCTTGTATTCAAAAGCTTGTTGATTCATAGATCTCACCTCACCCTAAATATATTTGGGGATCATGAGTGAAACTCATATGAAGATTGATGACTACTAGATTCTTCTTTAAAATGTCTTTTATAAGAGCGACGAGTGTAACCTTTTTTTAATGTAAAAGTGCGAGCATTATTTTCTTGTATGTAATCATATCCCATCTATTCAGAAAACTAGAGTTTTTTTATACACTTAATGGTGCATGTATAAAAGCTTATTGTTGTGCAGGTGGAAAGGTATGAAAATGCAGTTACATAGCTATAACATCATTATTGAACATCTAACTCTAATAGGAGAGTTATTGGAGTTCTAAGGGAGTTAGAGTCCCTGTGCTAGGGAGATTCAGTTACTTAGTCCCTATGCTAGGGAGATTCAATTACTTTCCCTTGTTTTAGAGTTTTGTCATCCATGAAAATAAATTTTTGGTGCAAGGTTAAGGGTGTAAATAAAAATTAACTAGCTTTTTATTTATTTTTGCATAAATAACACCATTGATAAAGTTATTAAAATAGAATTAGGCTTTTGATGAGCTGTGATCCTAACCTAAGATGTGTGAGCTTGAACTAAGTTTTGTATCTAAGATTAATTATTCCTTAAAAAATAAGTCCTTTATAGAATAAAAAACTATCTAATACTTAAGTAAGTAAATGTATGAGAGGAATTATATGCAAGAAAATCAAGAAAAAATATATAAAAAATTTAAAATGTTTAATTTAAGAACACTCATTTACCTAGTAACCTAGATATTCATAGATTTAGGTCACATCACCCCAAGATATGAAAAATTTCACAACAGTTATTGGTAGAAATATTGGTGCTCATCATTCATTATAGTGCCTTGTATTGTTATTGGTAGATAGGTTGGTGAATTTTAGTAACTCGTTGGCTAGAAATAGCCATTAATCAAGTGTAAGTGTGTAGTCGTTTAGATCGAGGTTGTAATCAAGGATTAAATTTGATTGATTTTTATTATTTTTTAGTTTTAATTATTATGTTTTATTTATCTATTTTTAAATATCTTTAGAGTTTTAATAGTCAAAATAAAATATTATTAATATACTATATAAGTAAAGGGTGGTTTTAGAATTTTATTTTATATTTTTTTAATGTATAAATAGGAATATAATAGAAAAACATGATTAATCTATTTTTTTTAGGAATTATGTTAATGGTTTAGTCTCTTTTTTAATTAGAATAAAATTATTGAATTTATGTATATCTAGTATTCGTGAAGTAAAAAAAATCATTTTATATAAAGTAAAGTTTTTTAATTTTAAAATGTTATATTTTCTCAAAGTAAGACAATATATTTGTTATTTACAAATAAAATCCTCTTAATATATATATATATATATATATTGAAACTTGAGAGTGTTTTAATCAAATCAAATGTTTCAATACATAGTTGTTTGTAATTTTATATATAATTATGAATTTGTTTCATCTAGAATAATGTTGAAATTATAATTATAGAAGTTTTGAAAAAAGGTAATATGCTATTATTAAATACAATGCTTTGAATAATATTTTTTTTTTAGAGATAGTAATTCTTTTAGTATCAAATTGATATAAAACAAACTACTCTCTTAATATTTGTTATAAGAAAATAATCTGACAAAAACTTTTATATATTTGATAAATTATTGTTTTCCAACCAACATTTGATCCTTTTATGGAATAAAAATAGAGTTTTTTAAACTTTTTAATTTTTTTTTCTAAAAGATCATTTTTTTTAAAAAAAAAATCAAACATCCAATATAGTCTCTTTGTATCATAGATCAATAAGGAATGAATAGCATTATCAAACCTTACTGATGAAAAATTTTAGCTTTCTAACATTCTATAGATGTCAATCCTTTTAAAATAATAATATATAATCTCAAAATCTTTATTCAAATGACCTAGTCCTTCAAATTCAAAAATATAAACTCTCATAAAAAATAGAGTAATATTTATAAATTAAATCTAAAAAGATGAGGCCTTGATATTATAAAATAAACAAATCAAAGACTTAAAAAAGCTCTTTGAAATTTCCAAATCAATATTTTCTAAAATTTATTTTTTCAAATAAAATACCTAAAAAGTCCTTTTCAATCATAAATAAATAAGAAGTGAGTCATATTACGAGACTCTATTGTTGAAAGATTTTAGTATCCAACATTGTCAATGGAAGTCAATCCCTTTAAAATAATAAGATATAATTTAAAAATTATTATTTAAAAAATATAATATCTCAAATCTAAAAATATAAAACTCGCATACAAATCAAACATCTAAAAGAGTTTTTTGAAATTTCTAATTTAATGTTTTCTGAAACTTGATTTTGTTCTTCTATCATAGATAAATAAGGAATAAGCCACATTATGAGACTTCATTATTGAAAGGTTTTAGCTTCTAACATTATCAATGGAAGTTAGTCTCTTTAAAATAATAAAATATAATCTCAAAACTATTATTCAAATGACCTAGTCTCCTAAATTCAAAGATATAAAAATTTCATTGAAAGAGATAATAATATTTATAAATTAAATATAAACAAATCATGCCCTAATAGTAAGAAATAAATAAATAATGAAAAAAAATTCTCATCTATAAAGAAAAAATAGTAATAGATAAAAGATGTTCACTAATCTTAAAAAGCTAACTATATTCTAATCTAAAGTCTAAAAGGAGATGTTTTGTTAAAAGAGAACATTTTGAATGAGCTTTCTAATGAATGTTTTATCCCTTTTGTTTTTATCTTTTACTTTAATTAAAATTATTTAGTATGGTTTTACATGATTAAAATAAAAATTTATTTTAGGGGTTGGAGTGGAAGATGGATAACATGACACCAATTATGAAAACATGATAACATGAAATGGATTTAGGACATATATAAATATGGGTTCCACTTTACTTAATCATTTTAACATGATCAATTGTAAAATTGAATGTCACATGAGCTTACTAATATAAGAGTTTTGTTTTTTACAAAAATAACATTGTAGCTAAAGAATATATTTAAATAGAAAAATTTAAAATTTATTTTATAAAATAATATGATTTTATGAGACACACAAGTGCTACTCGCGTGACCTTAACATTGTTATACTGGTAGCATTTTTCAGCCTTTTAACTCTCTGCCAAGAATATCCAATAAACTTAACAAGTCATAACTATTCACACCAAAGTTGACACAATTCGTAACCAATTCAACATAAATTGCATAACATGTAACTCAATTCATAATTTAACAAACTCAATTGATTTATTATTCCAACAATATAAATGATCAAAACATTCAAAGATATCATTTAACCACATATAATAAATTATATTGTGGAGAGCTTCTATTATCGATATCGTGATCATATTATTGTCGCGTATGAAAAACAGTGACATCCTTCTTTAATGCAATACCTAGACTCTTATTCTACCTAATCTCATTATGCCTAAAATATCAGTGATAAAAAGGGCATACACAATATCACAAGTAACATCATAAACCATGACAAAAGTTGTATGAGTCGTATATATAAAGAAATTCACCTATATATAACAACAAAATTCTTATATATAATAAATAACTAGTATACTTATCAAATGTAATAAAAAAACTAACACATACCAATATATTATATCTCATTGAATAAGGGATATATCTCATCAGGTTACATGGATGCCTCAAAATATGCTTCCATATTAGTGTAATAAATTATCATGTTATATTCATATACCATGTCATACGGATATATAAATCAATTGGCAGATGCTACCTTACAAATATCTAATCTCTCCTAGCATACCAAATATTTAAATATTTTATATGAATCATTTACAAATCATCATCCTTTTTCTTCGATGATTAACAATATGCAATTTATCAACCAGTCAACATCATTGGGATATATTGATGCAATCCAAACTATCATAGTATCCGATTAAGATAGTGCATCTCAATTATGATAAAATAATGTTTTGGGACCACTATTAGTCATAAATCATTGTTTTTATACACATCGAAGAAGCTAATATTATAACTTATCCAAACATAAAATACATCTATTAAAAACTAATTTAACACCAAAACATAAAATTATGAAAAACAAATAAAATGCATAAGGTAATATATACCTAGTAAGACATTTATGCATACAACTTGTCACATTAGAACTCATGAATATGGGTAAAATTTTTAGGTAAAATGTCTTGACATAGGCCCACAACATTTGATATGACAAGCTAATAAATCAATACGATTTTACATGTAACATGTAATGTGTTAAAAAACAGTTTATTAAAAATTATTATTATTGAGCTCTAATTGAGAGTTGCCTCCCAATCTGTATATCCAACATCATGTTTCTCCAAATACAGAGATGCTTCCATGACTAGATTTACATGTTTATAATTAAAACTATTTGGTAATATTTTTTAAAATATTCACTACAAACATTATATCAAATTATACATGTGAAAATAGTAAACATCTACCAGTTTATTTCTTCTTGTTTTTATACATATGTGCCACAACTGGTAGTAAAAAGTAAGTATGGTTGACCTCAACTATAATTATAAATGTCTTTAAATTTTTCTAATAGTTGTAAAAGTAGATTGATATTAAAAATGAGTTAAAATCATGAATATCAAGGATTCAAGCATGTACATTATGTATGCTCAGGTATAATAATACATCAGCACCTACATCGCATCATCTAAGAGTTTCAAAACTAGTAATAAACCAATTTAGTGCATTTTAGTCACCTTTATTTCTTCAGGTGGAGGTACAAGTCTTAATAGACTGAGACATAATTTATCTTTATTAAATTATATAAGGCTTGTAACATGGGCTTCTTCTATGAAAAAGCCAATTAATATGACAATATCTTGAAGTGTGGGTGTCATCTTCTTAACACATAGGTAAAGCATATAAGTTTGCATGTCCATATCTCTCTATTAATACATTAATCAAATTGTAATTGAGTCTGATACCATGGAATTGACTAATCTTGTAAGAATCAACCTTAATGATGTGAGGATGAATACATCCATTTAATGCCATTAATTTATGTTTGAAAGGTGTAACAAGATCATCGCCTTAAAAATCAATCAATCATGTTTATACATAACTATTAAAATGATTATAAGTTTAAATATGTATGTGCTATATTAATATAAGTCAACTTACTTATCAAGTCCATATGTTTATGGAATTGTGTTGGTACTGTAATTGCAAAATTAATATATCATTAATACTTGAAAATAGCATGGACTTGTCCTCTTAGTGGCCTTGACTTTTTATAGAAGATGATTTATATTCTCTAGTTCACACCATGATTAATACCTGTTAAAAAAAAGTTATTAATATTACAATAAAATCAAACAAAAATTTATATTGATTAAAAAAAAGTAATAAAAGAGAAAAAAAAATTACAACATACACATATGTTGTCCATATGAACATGTTTTACTGCTATGACCTTATTTACTGCATATGTCATATTTATTTTGTATATGCCTCTTTTTAGCATCTAAATCATTATATAGGTGTGTGGATCTACTTCAAACCTTTTTAGCTCTCCATCTAGTTTTACATCCTTCTATCTTTGGTTTAATATATTCATGTCATTATGGTAGGTCAAGCCTCTCTGTACATGATGTTATAAAAGATAAAAAAAACTCATATTTTATCCAAAATCAACTTTTTATGAGGTACAACATGCAATGAAGTGTGATAATAGTTAATAATGCAATTGTCATTTACCACAGTAATGTGTCATGTAAATTGTAATTGAGCATTGCACCTTGTATTGTAATGAATTTTTTATATGCCAATAATTAAACCAAACTTGATTTTGAAAGTCTGTCCAACCTCTAATTAATAATCAAACTTGAATTCTTATGACTCAAAGTCTAATTATTGCATATCACATGAGTAGATCATTAACATTCTCAAACAAGAAATGTGAGGTCCTATAAATTGGTTTATTGGTTTAACTAGTTCATCTTTTGTAACTATACCATCAATATAATGGTCATTTTCCTCATCATCTGGTTTAGATTTATCCAAAATAATATAAAGCAGTTGTCATTGCTAACCAAGCTTCCATATCCATGACTTCTCATGTCAATATTAGATTTATTGCATCATTATCGATCATATACTAGTTATTTATGATGTTTGTGTGGTCCTTTAAGTGTAACTTAGAACTCAAGCAAACTCTATAATAAAGAAGTTTTCTTATTTAATTATATTATTTAAGTATAGCTCTAAAATTCGCAATCTATTTTTAGTGGCCAACCCAATCCTTGGATATAAACTTTCATTATTAGAAATTGGTACATCAACATAATGATTTGAACATACCACATTTTTTATCCTCCAAGTAATGAAAAATATCAATTTCAAAAAAAATTTCTTGATACCTCCACATATTGATTTATTTTTTTAGCAAGTGATGTGTCTAATCTAACAATAAGAAACACATTACTTCCTTTGTTATAAGTGATTCATTACCGGTATCATTAATAATAACACTATAAGAACATCATAAACTCATACTATAAAACATATTATGTAAAAAACACAATAAAACAAATGCTAATTTATCATTATTGTAAATTCATCAAGTTACATAATTTTAACAAAACTTTAATCAACAAAAACCATGATTTATAAAATTTATCCCCAAATACAATTATTTTTTCCCTGTATTTTATACAAAATATCATGGCCTAAAATAACATCTCAGTGTGTGTGTGTGTCATAGAGAGTATGGGGGGGAAAAAAACATAACCCTGTATGAAAGCCTAAAAAACTTAGCCCCACTCTAGAAAATTGTTTTGTAAGAGGGAGAAGTGCAACTTAAATGTTAGCCTTACCTATTGTCATATAGGATTGGTCATGGATAATCATTTTTGGTTCAGTTCAATTTTTACTTATAAAAAATAACCAAACCAGTTTTTTTCACCAAACTAATTTTTTTATATAAAAAACGAACTGAAATCGAGTCAAACTACCAAGTTTCGATCCAGTTCAATTTGGTTCTTGATTTCAAAAATTCAAGAAAACTCATATGTTTTTTTAAGATTTTAATGGGCTATCTGATGGGCTTTAATTTGGATTTTTTATGGGCTTCTAATGGATTTTAAAATTGTTTGATTTTCTTAGAAAATTCTAAAGTATATTTAATTTTTTTATCATTAAATATTTACTTATATTAAATTGTTAGTGTCAATCTTATATTTAATATATTTTTTATCTTCCTAATATTTTTGTTCTATTTTGTTTAAGTGCGTATGACTCCTACTATAAAAAAGTTTAAATAATAGACATCAATAAGTTAAAATATAAATTACAAGGTATTGTCTTTAAAGGGCTTAAAAAAATTGCAAAATTTATACATTTTTGACCTAATTATCATATGTTGCTAGATGTAACTTTCCCTCAAATTCTATAAAATAAAAAATTGAACATGTTAGATTAAAAATGCATTAAAATAAATCATAAAATAAAATGTGTAAATTTACAAGAAAAATTACTTGATTCAAGATTTTCATGTGTTTCAAAATGATAAAGAAAAGACAGAGCAGGTATGCATTATTGTAACTAGCATATTTTTCAAACTATATGAATTTCTCCCTACCATATGAAATGAGTATTTGTGCAAAGGAATTTACAACAACCAAGATTCTAAATTTACCTAAAGGAAAGGACCATCTCAAAAGATTTTTTAAAGCCATAAGGTGTTGCTTGTCCTTTTATAATGAAATTTTTATAGAATTTTATAGCTTTTTTCTGCAACCACATATATATAGACAAATGTACAACATTCAGAAGATTATATGCAAACAACTAGATTAAAATTGTGAAAACTCAAACTACATGAAGGTGACACTTCAACTATTGCCTCTCCTTCCTCATCTTGATTGTCACCCACCGCACAATCGTCCATGTCAGGTTAGTTACCACCTAAAATCTGCTCTTTTGCACTTATAGATAGATCACCTGCATAAACATTGAAAGCATTAATAGCATCAGTAACCTTATATTGGCTAAATCCAAACTAAACAACATAAAAACATAATATAAAAGCAAGAACGAACACACCAATTCACAATCCAGCCATGAAAAATAACACAACCTTAAGGTATGGAAATAAAAAACAGCTCTTTCTTCTGTGTTCCAGGATAAAGGTATTGATACAACAGCTCAACTAGGCCAAATCTCTTTTTAATTTTACAGCACAGAGATATAATTAGTACCAGTTATAAAGAGGTTTATATATATATATATATATATATATATATTTCCAGCAAACATTTGAAGGAACATATACAATGAAGATCAAAATATAGGTAAGGAATCTCTCATTTCTTTTATTATCAATGGAAATGAAACACAAACATGGGCTTTCAATTCTAACTAGTTTGCATTGCCACAAGCACTATATTAAAATATATACATTCTTTTCAATACTCAAGAATAAAAACCCAATTAAAATAAGCACAAACATTTACGCAAGCATCAAAAGAACAATCTAGATTTATGAAAATCTCAGTATAACTAGGAAAGAAACTATACTATTCTGAGAAAGCTAAAGTAAAAAATACAAATAGTTATCTTATAAATGGATATGTGAGAACTTTAAACAGCAATTATATCTTTGACCACTACATTTAAAAGCAAATGCAATAAATTAAATTGACAATAAAGCTAGGAAAAATAAGAGTAGTCATTAGTTAGTTAATTAATTAATTAAAAAGAAAAAAACAAAATTAAAACTCATTATTATAAAACTAATTCAAGAGAACTTTCTTCTCAAATCTACAGTCCACTTTAAATCCAACATCTTGTCTACAACCATTATATATAAAAAAAAAACCAGAAAAAATTCAGCAAATTATGATCTTGCTGTAGAAGGGGCTGAAAAAAATGACTATGAGAGAATGTTGATAAGATGCATATGTTAAAACGCTATAGAGGAGTAGTGAAATACCATGTGATATTGTATAAATGAAGAAAAAAATGCCAACTGAATAATAGATAGATTTTAACAAACATTAATTTATTGATGAGAGGCTTGATTGGTTTCAAATTTAAATTGAATGATATTTCTTGTTGTTTTGGAACTATATGCCTCTAAGTTTAAAGAGAGGGAGAGACAAGAAGGGGCGAGTGCTAGTAGCTAGGGTTATTGGAAAAGCATTTTTTCTATTTATAGTATTTTTTTTACCAGTTGGTTTGATTTGAGTTAATTGGTTTCTATATTACAAAATCAAACCGAACTAAAATTTTTTCTAAATATTTTAATAAGTTAAATTGATTTTTTTTTAATTTGATTTTTTCAGTTAATTTTTTTAATTTTTTCAATTTAATCGGTTTGTTAGTTTTTTAGTCAGTCGTAAGGCTAGTTAGTTTATGCCCAAAAGAAATAAAGTATGAACTTTATATTTAAAAATATTTGATTCTATAAAAATATTATTAAATTATTAAAACTTACCACATATAAATATCTTATTGGTAAAATATACTATGTCTTATATTAAAATTACTCTGGGTTAAAATTGAAAAGACTTCTACTTTATATATAAAAGGAAAATGTGTTTTTTCAATTAATATAATTACTAAAAATAGATCAATCCTTAATTATAAGGCTATTTATACAACACATAAAACCTCAAATAATATAAATTAAGCTTCTTAAATCGCTCATAACCTATATAAAACCTTATTGACACTTTATTTTGGCTAATTAAAATATTAAATCATACCCTTCATACATACATACATACATGCACGTTATTTTCAACTCTTTTAAATGAATGAAAAGATTCTTATTGTTTTTTATTCCTTTTTACCATCTCCGCTGATATTAAAAGATCCCTTCAAATCGAACAATTCATTAAAAAAAAAAAAAACAAAGAAGAAAACAAACTCCTTTACATTATGTGTATTTCTACTGTTCGAGAAAAAACCAAAACAAGCAACGGTAGTTCAGAAAAGAGAAATCACGGACGATTTTATGGCTCTGTTACTATTTATTTATGGGAAGGAGAAGAAGAGGTCTCAATCTACCCGATGGAAACGAAACCAAAAAAGGTTCCAAATATAAATGTGATAGAAATTAGAAATGATCCAGACGTCACGATCAAGTCTAACAAATGGAGAAACAGTGGCATAAGAACGCAGGAAGTCAAGAACTGGTAATCCAAACTCCGATCTTCCATACCAAATCCATGAAATCCCTCCTCACTCCATCGACGATATACATTGCTTGCAAGTCTCACTGTCAAAAAGCCATGGAATATAGAGGACATGCAACTGCCCTTCCCTTTCCCGAACAACCTCTTCTCCATGCCTAATTATTCTATATCCTTGAGGACAGAAACACATATCTGCTGCCCCATAGAATATAGGATGCCTTTTCCTTTTACCTAACTACAGCAGCGAAAGCATTGATTAGAAATCACATTCCCTTTAGACAAAGCCCTTCCTGTGCCATTTAATAGTCGCTGCCTTTCATCTTTCTGGAATAATAATAATGATAATAAAAGCCAAAAGAAAGAGCCTGTTCTTCCTTTCATGATCTTTAAAGGCAGAGGCCAATGTTAGATTTTATTAAAGATGGTGCAAGAATTCTGTATTTTTTCTCCTTTTTTTCCCCTTATCCTTTGCTAGGCAGAGTGAAATTACATCCAGAACACCCTTAAAAAAAAACAGATGAGATGAGGATGGGCGGGCAGTTTTGGAATTGAAATAGATGGGCCCACCTAACTTTCATGAGGATGGATCGGGTAGAGTTTTTAAGCTAAAATAAATTGAATTGATGTTTTTATATTTTTAAAATTTTATTTTTGATATTAGTATATTAAAACTATTTAAAAATATAATTTTACTATTATACCAAACACATCTAAAAAAAGCAAAAAAAGAAAGGATAGGAGTGTGTTTGTAATTGTTTTTCAAATATTTTTCACTCGAAAATATATAAAAATAATATTTTATTTATTTTAAAAAAATTATTTTTGATATCAGTACATCAAAATAATCTAAAAACACCAAAGAATATTAATTTAAAGCAAAAAAAAATTAAAAATTTTAATTTAAAAAAAAATACTATTGAAATACAAAAACAAACACGATCTTATTAGACAAATCATAAAATAGAAGCCGAATAATAATGCATTCCAATACAATTATTAAAAACTTTAAGTTTGGCTTTTGTTTGATTTATTATTACAAGAATAAGGTGGCCAAGCTAGCTTTTCTTTTATTATTACAACTACTATTATTAAATACTTATTTATAAATATTGTAAAACTTACTTTACAAACTATTTTTCACTTGAAAATAAATTAAGATGATATTTTTTTATTTTTAAAATTTTATTTTTGATACTAGCATATCAAAGATATTTAAAAATATCAAAAAAATAATTTAAAGGAAAAAATAAAAATATTTCAAAAATATAATTTTACTATTATCCTAAACACACCTAAAAAACACTCAACTAAGAGAGAGAAGATAAGAGTGTGGTTGAGAATGCTCTTCAAAATATTTTTTACTTGAAGGTATGAAAATAATATTTTATTTATTTATTAAAAAATATTTTTAATATTAACACATTAAAACTTTAAGTTCAGCTTCTATTATCAATTGTGTGATTTATTATCACTAGAATAAGTTGGTCAAGTTAGATTTTCTTTTATTATTACGACTATTACTATTAAATATTTATTTATGAGTATTGTAAAACTTACTTTATAAATTATTTTTCACTTGAAAATAAATAATAATAATTTTTTTATTTTTAAAATTTTATTTTTGATATCAGCACATTAAATTTTTTAAAAAATACCAAAAATATAATTTAAGAAAAAAATTTAGAAATTTCAGAAATATAATTTTACTATTATCTTAAACATACCTAAAAAACACATAGCTAAAAGAGAGAGGATAGGAGCGTAGTAGTGAATACTTTTCAAAATATTTTTTACTTAAAAAGGTATCAAAATAATATTTTATTTATTTTAAAAAAAATATTTTTGATATCAGCATATTAAAATTTTAAGTTTGATTTCTATTATCAATTATGTGATTTATTATAACTAGAATAAGTTGGCCAAGCTAGCTCTTCTTTTATTATTATGACTATTACTATTAAACATTTATTTATGAGTATTATAAAACTTGCTTTACAAATTATTTTTCACTTGAAAATAAATTATAATAATATTTTTTATTTTTGATATCAGCATATCAGAACTATTTAAAAATATCAAAAAATAATAATTTATAGAAAAAGATAAAAAACAAATTAGAAATATAATTTTACTATTATCCTAAACACATCTAAAAAACACATAGCTAAAAGAGAGAGAATAATAGCGTGGTTGAAATTGCTTTTTAAAATATTTTTCACTAAGAAATGTTTCAAAATAATATTTTATTTATTTTTAAAAAATTAGTTTTAATATCAGTGCATAAAATGATCTAAAAACATAAAAAAAATTAATTAAAAGCAAAGAAGAAAATAAAATAAAATTTTAATTTTTTTTCAAAATCACTTTTGAAATACAAAAACAAACATGATCTTAGAAGCAACCACACAAATCATAAAAGAGAGGCTGAATTATAATGCATCCCAATAGAATTATTCAAGCCCTTAAGTTTGACTTTTATTATCAATTGTGTGATTTATTATCACTAGAATAAGTTGGTTAAGCTAATTCTTGTTTTAATATTATGACTACTATTATTAAATATTTATGAGTATGGTAAAAATTACTCTACAAGGTATTTTTTTATTGAAAATAAATTAAAATAATATTTTTTATTTAAAAAAAATTAAAATAATATTTTTTATTTAAAAAAAATTATTTTTAATATCATCATATCAAAACTATTTAAAAATATCAAAAAAATAAGAAAAAAATTAAAAAATTTATTTTTACTATTATCCTAAACACACCTAAAAAACACAACTAAAAGAGAAAGGACAAGAGTATAGTTGCGATTATTTTTCAAAATATTTTTCATTCAGAAATGTATAAAAACTAATATTTTATTTATATTTTAAATATTATTTTTTACATCAACACATTAAAATAATAATTAAAATTTTTTAAAAGAACTTTTAAAACATAAAAACTAACAACACCTTTATACAGACTAGACAAATCATAAAAGATAGGTCAAATAATAATGCATCTTAATAGAATTATTAAAGACTTTAATATTTATTATCACTAGAATAAATTGGCCAAGCTAATTTTTTTTATTATTACAACTACTACTACTAAATATTTATTTATTTTTAAAAATAAATAAAATGAAATTTTTTTATTTTTAAAATTTTATTTTTTATATCAGCACATTCAAACAATTTTAAAAAATCAAAAAAATAATTTAAAGGAAAGAAATCAAATTTTTTTCAAAAATATAATTTCACTATTATCCTAAGACACACCTTATAAAACAAAGCTAAAAGAGAGAAAACAAGAGTGTGGTTGCGATTGCTTTTCAAAATAGTTCACTTGAAAATATATTAAAAATAATATTTAATTTATTTAAAAAAATTATTTTTGACATCAGCTCATCACAATGGTCTTAAAACACCAAAAAAAATATTAATTTAAAGTAAAAAAAATTAAAAATTTACATTTTCTCAAAAACGCTTTTGAAAAGTTAAAACAAACATGACCTTAGTAAAAAACGAACAAATCATGAAAGAGAAGCCGAATAATAATGCATCCAAATAGAATTATTGAAGACTTTAAGTTCACCTTTTATTATTAATTGTATGATTAGCTTACTTTATAAAGTATTTTCACTTGAAAATAAATTAAAATGATGTTTTTATTATGACGATTGCTACTATTAAATATTTATTTATGAGTATGCTTTACAAAGTATTATTCACTTGAAAATAAATTAAAATGATGTTTTTTTATAAGTTGGTCAAGATAACTCTTCCTTTTATTATTATGACTGCTAGTATTAAATATTTATTTATAAGTATAGTAAAACTTACTTTACATAGTATTTTTCACTTGAAAATAAATTAAAATATTTTTTTGATTTTTAAAAATTTATTTTTGATATCAACACATCAAAACCATTTAAAAATATCAAAAAATAATAATTTAAGGGAAAAAAATAAAAACTTTCTAAAATATAATTATAAAATTATCCTAAACACACATAAAAAAAAACACGGCTGAAAGAGAGAGAATATGAGCGTGGTTGTGATTACTTTTTAAAATATTTTTTACTCGAAAAAGTATCAAAATAATATTTTATTTTTTAAAAAAAAATTTATTTATGACATCATCACATTAAAATGATTTAAAAACACCAAAAAAATATTAATTTAAAGCAAAGAAAAAATTAGAAAATTTTAACTTTTTTTAAAAGTGCTTTTGAAAAAAAAACAAGGCTTTAGTAGACACCAGACAAATCATAAAAGAAAGGCCTAATAATAATACATCCCAGTAGAATTATTGAAGACTTTAAGTTCGGATTCTATTATCAATTGTGTAATTTATTATAACTAGAATAAGGTGGTTAAGCTAACTTTTTTTTATTATTATTACAACTGCTACTATTAATTGTTTATGTATGAGTATAGTAAAACCTACTTTATAAAATATTTTTCATTTAAAAATAATTTAAAATGATATTATTTTATTTTTAAAAAATTATTGTTGATATTTGTACATAAAAAATATTTCAAAATATAAAAAAATTAAGGGGAAAAAATAATAAAATAAAAAATATAATTTTACTATTATCCTAAACACACTTGAAAAAAACATAGTTAAAAGAGAGAGTATAGGAGTGTGGTTGCGATTGCTTTTCAAAATAGTTTTCACTTAAAAATATATCAAAATAATAGTTTATTTTTAAAAAAAATTATTTTTAATATCAGTACATTAAAATGATCTAAAAATATAAAAAAATTATTTTTTTAAAAAAAAGAAAAAAATTAAAAAAAATTAAAAGCATTTTTAAAATACAAAAACAAATAGAACTTATAGTTGAGGCCAGACAAATAATAAAAGAGAGGCTTAATAATAATGTATCCCAATAGAATTATTAAAAACTTTAAGTTTGGTTTCTATTATCAATTGTGTGATTTATTATCACTAGAATACATTGGTCAAGCTAACTCTATCTTTATAATTATGATTGCTACTATTAACTGTTTCACTATGAGCAAGGTAAAACCTACTTTATAAAATATTTTTTATTTGAAAATAAATTAAAATAATATTTTTTATTTTAAAATTTTATTTTTGATATTAACATATCAAAACTATTTAAAAATATATAAAAAATAATTTAGGAGAAAAAATTAAAAATATAATTTTACTATTATCTCAAACACACCTAAAAAATACAGCTAAAAGAGAGAGGGTAGGAGTGTAGTTGATATTTCTTTTCAAAATAGTTTTTACTAAAAAAAGTATAAAAATAATATTTTATTTATATTTTAAAATTGATATCAATACATTAAAATGATTTAAAAACATCAAAAAAATATTAATTTAAAATATATAAAAAATTAAAAAAATTATTTTAAAAATCACTTTTAAAATCTAAAAACAAATGAGACCTTAATAAACACCAAACAAATCATAAAAAAGAGGCCTAAGAATAATGCATCCCAATACAATTATCGAAGACTTTATGTTCTTATCAATTGAGTGATTTATTATCATAGAATAAGTTAGCCATGCTAACTCTTTTTATTATTATTATTATGACTATTACTATTAAATATTTATTTATGAGTATGGTAAAAATTACTTTACAAATTATTTTTTTCTTAAAAATAAATTAAAATGATATTTTTTATTTTAAAAAATTTATTTTTGATATCAACACACCAAAACTATTTAAAAATATAAAAAAATATTTTAAGGGAAAAAATCAGTATTTTTTGAAAGTACAATTTCACTATTATCCCTAACACACCTAAAAAGAAGAAGTTAAAAGAGAGCGAATAGGAGTATCACTGTGATTGTTTTTTAAAATATTTTTAACACGAAAATACAAAAAAATAATATTTTATTTATTTATTAAAAATTATTTTTAATATCAGCACCTCAAAATGATTTTAAAACACCATAAAATATTAATTTAATGAAAATAAAAAAATAAAATAAAATTTAAATTTTTCAAAAGTACTTTTAAAACTCAAAAACAAGTAGGACCTTAGTAAAGACCAGACAAATCATAAAAGATAGGCTGAATAAGACTTTAAGTTCGGCTTCTATTATAAATTGTGTGATTTATTATCACTAGAAGAAATTGGCCCAGTTAACTTTTTTTTTATTGTTACGACTACTACTATTAAATGTTTATTTATAAGTACGGTAAAACTTACTTTACAAAATATTTTTTGTTTGAAAATAAATTAAAATGATATTTTTTATTTTAAAAAATTTATTTTTAATATCATCACATCAAAACTATTTAAAAATATCAAAAAAATAATTTAAGGGAAAAAAATAAAATTTTTCAAAATAAAATTTTACTATTATCCCGAACAAACCTAAAACAATATAGCTAAAAGAGAGAGGATAGCAGTGTTATGGTTACAATTGCTTTTCAAAATAGTTTTACTCGTAAATGTATCAAAATAATATTTTATTTAATTTTTTAAAATTATTTTTAATATTAGCATATTAAAATAATATAAAAGCATAAAAAAATAATTTAAAGCAAAGAAAATAAATTTTAAAAATACTTTTTTTCAAAAGCGCTCTTGAAATGCAAAACAAATAGGACCTTAACAAAGACTAGATAAATCATAAAAGAGAAACTGAATAATAATGCATCCCAATATAATTATTGAAGACTTTAAGTTCGGCTTCTATTGTTAATTGTATGATTTATTATCACTAGAATAAGTTAGTCAAGCTAATTCTTTTTTTGTTATTACGACTACTATTATTTATGAGTGTCGTAAAACTTACTTTGCAAAATGTTTTTTTCTTGAAAATAAATTAAAATGATATTTTTTTATTTTTAAAAATTTATTTTTGATATCATCACATCAAAACTATTTAAAAATAACAAAAAAATAATTTTACTTTTATTCCAAACACACCTAAAAAAAAACATAGCTGAAGGAGAGAGGATAGGAGTGTGTCGATGCAACTACTTTTTAGAATAGTTTTCACTTGAAATGTATTAAAATAATATTTTATTTATTTTTTTAAATTATTTTTGATATCAACACATTAAAATCATCTAAAAATATAAAAAAATAAATTTAAAGTAAAGAAAAAATTAAAAAAAATAAATTTATTCAAAAATATTTTTGAAACGTAAAAACAAACAATATCTTTTAGTAAAGACCTGATAAATCATAAAAGAAATGCTGAATAATAATGCATCCCAATAGAATTATTAAAAACTTTAAGGTTGACTTTTATTATTAATTGTGTGATTTATTATTACTAAAACAAGTTGATAAAGCTAAGTTTTCTTTTATTACTGTGATTACTACTATTAAATATTTATTTATGAGTCTGATAAAACTTATTTCACAAAGTAATTTTTACATTAAAATAATATTTTTTTATTTTTAATATTAACATATCAAAACTATTAAAAAATATCAAAAAAATTTAAAAAAATCAAAAATTTTCAAAAATATAATTTTACTATTATCCTGAACACACTTTAAAAAAATACCGTTAAAAGAGAGAGGATAAGGATGCATGGCAGTCAGCTGGCCCCTCCTAAACATTCTCCACCCGATTTGTGGGTGGCACATCATATCCATATTTAAGCATGTTGCCGGCTTGAGGACCGAGGACCAGCCAAAGCTATGAAAAATATTAAAAGCCCTGCATAATTGTTCTTCAAAAAAAAAAAAAATTCTTATAAATATTTTTAAAAAATAAAAATAAATTTATTTTAAAAATAACAGTAGAGTAATAATTTTTACATGTAATCCAATTTTACAAAAAGAAAAAAAAAACAGCTGAAAATATTTTTTAAAAATCCTTCTCCTATCATTAGCAATTTTTTTATTTTTTTCTGTCATTAAATAGCTGTAACTTTCATTAGCCAGAAGAAAAATTGGGAGCGTTGTTTAGTACACTAGACTTCATAACATGATGATGTCGTCCTCCAAAAAAACATGCCCTTCTGCAACCTACATTTGCCAAAGCAATCAGAGAACTGGAAAGAATTTGTCAAAGAAATGATATCTTCTGCTACCATAGCTTCATAAGAGCCATCCATGCTCTGCCTCACAAATCAGTTTCAATGATGATCTTCCGAAAACCCAGCGTCAAGAGCAATAGAAACTGCATACCAAATGGCTAGGAGCTCCCTCATAATCACTGAAAATTGGCTAGGAATCTGCTTATGAGCTGACACTCTGCGTTCCCTTAATAGCGCACTTTCATCGAGCCAGCTAGTGGGGGCTTCCAAGTTGATGCCCCTTCAATGGGGGATGCAACAGTATGAACTCCACCTAGGGGATTTGCTTCATGAAAGCCAGAAAGAGTCTTCAAAGCAATCTCCAACACATTTCTGCAGTTGGTGGGCTTTTCTTGGAGCAATTTTTTTTCTTTGGCGTGCTTTTCACAGATAATTTATCCTTAAATTTGTTAACATACCAGACGTCATAGAGAACTAAATTGCACATCTCTAGTTGACAAGACACCTAATATAGTTTTTTTATTTTATTTTTATTGGCCCAGGCTATAATGCAAAACCCCACCCCACCCAGGTTTGTGCTCTGATAGAGCATTTGGTGCATCCATTCCATCTAAAGGCAAGATTAGTTAGCTAGTGGTTGGATAATAATTATTCACTGGCGATTATGATAGGTAATTTGTTTAGGAAGAAAAAGAAAAACAATACAACTTCACCACACATAACTACAACATGAAACGAGCAGGGAAAGAAAAAAAACACCCTGCAAGGCTGAGGATGAATAAAAATGAGGCTACTCCTTTTACAATAAGATTAACAAACAAAAACCGATACAGCGGATAAGAAGAACTGGCTAAGGTCAAAGGGTCTCAAAGGTAAATACAGAAGAATGTAAGGTGCTTTCCTCGCTGGAAATATTTATACTGACAGTGAAGATTATCACTTTTGGAATGACAACCCAAGGAAGGAAGGAACACAATTTGAATAGTGGCAAAATACTGCCTACATCTCATGCCTGTATCCTGCAAAACAGAGTCACAATTTGAATTAACCTAGGAAGTAACATCTTCTAATAAATAACTGCTGCTCAAATGCAAAAAACATAACTGAAAAGCACAGATCAGCAATCATGTGCCAACGTCAAACATATATCATATGGATGAATCTCCACATATAGATTGGAGTTATAACCAAATTTGAGAGTGCAATAATGAGGTTAAAGAAAAAAAGAGAAGGGAAAGACAGATTCAAGACATCCAAATTTAAGTTTTCCTGCAAAATTTAGCTGTCAAGAAAAATTATCATTGGCAGTAGAAAAAAACCAGGTTCAAATTGTTGATTACGCTAAGAAAGCTATCCTATTTGCGTGAGCGGCATAGTTTCATTTTTTTATATTGGGGAAGGATTAGATATGGATCCATAGGGGTGTTAAGTTTTGTTTTTTCAAAAAGTATGAAATTCATTGGACAGCGGATGTTATCTTCAAACCAATTAGTCAATACCCAGGCCCAAGTACAGTTTCAAACACAATGTTTCAGTTTTCCATTTGACAACATTTCAAATGTTTACCTCAACTACTTGGAAACTTATGCAATAAGATCCTAGCATTCTTAAGCTACCTTGCTGAAGTAGTTAGCATGCTCAGTGGTGATATTATTGACTCCTTGAAAGCATCAGGACACAGAGGACAAATTGTATGAACTGCTTCAGGTACTACTCGATGCTGATATTCTAAGGCAAATTATCACAGGAAAATGAAAAGAAAATCTCTAATAGAAGAGACACAAGAAGCCAGAAAGTAAGGTCTTTTTCTTGGCATATTAATCCACTAACCTCAACTAATGGTTTCTGATGTTTTGGAATGTTTTTCCTCGATTAACATTTCAACCCTCTGCAAGTGAAGACCAGGAGTCGAGAACATGTCTATGAAAAGAGAAATCACAAAACCATGCTGTAAAAATTATAGACAAGAATGTTTTTGCTTTACCTTCACAGAACTTCCAACTTCATCTAGCTTTTGGAGTAGCATGAGGAACCCTGAATTAGAAACTGAATCATGTTTGAGTGATTTTGAAGGGGACGTCTGCAACAACACGAGGAAAAGAAGAAATTATACAAGCGGAAAGGACAGAGAAAAATAAAACTCCACACATTCAATACGGTGACACTGAAAAGGGCTAACATTCTTTAACAGTTTTCATGCTCCTAAGTGGCTGTCCCGGTTAATAAATTAAGAATACCAATTAACTATTCATAAAATTGCACAAGGAATATAAAAGCACTTACAGACTTAAAATCACTAGTTGAAGGGCTGTAATGAAAAACGAGACTAAAAGTAGTTTTGCAAAAGGTTTTATAGTGACATTGGGCATACCCAAGCTAGTGCTGATGGATGATCAATCCTCAAACTAGGAATGTCTTCAATTGTGGAAACTTGTCTAGAGACGATCTCACCTCTCATATATGAAAGTCGGGCCAAGACTGCCTGAAAAGAGCACCAGGGGGCATGGACTAGTTAAATTCCTTCTTTTTTAAGTCACAGACAACAATTACCAATTCGATGACTAGGAGTACCTTCCTGAAAGCACTTGGATTTGCAATGCCTTGTATTTTAACATCATCACTTGGTGGCCTTCTTACACCAACATTCTCGATCCTCAGAGAGTAGACACCAAATAGAGACTGCAGATATCCTGCAACATTACTGACAAGCTTCTTAAATGTCAAGAAAACCTAAAACAATGGCAAAGCTAGGAAACGTCAACACTTTTCAAGTACATATTTTTTTCACATTCACACCAAACAATACAAATATTTCAATTCAGTCAAAGACGTGAATCAAACATTGCACTTGTTACAGCAAAATAAGTGGAGCCAGCCTTTTACCTTGCTCAACAATGACATCGGCAACTGAAGGTAATAAAACATGCTTCTCTTTCTTTAACACCCCGAAACACGGAAATGGCACTGGTCTTGTAACCTGAGCTAAAAAACCAAAGACGTTAACAATGCAATCAACAAATGCACAACTCAATACAGCATCAAGTACATTTCGGAAGGTGAGGGCTTTGGGTAAGATATTGATGATTTACTTTGTAAACTATGGAACTGGGAGTGAGATAAAGCTTTCGCGATTTAATATCTTTCCTCGAGATATATCTCCTCACAGGCAAGTACAAAAGCATGAAGAAACCAATGCCCCAAGCGAGTACTAAAAGCAAGGAATACATAACCCATTGTGCCGTTTGGTACTTGACGTATTTGTCTTCCATTTCTTGAAACGAAGCAGTATAAAGAACTGGGTCATCTTCAACTTCAGTTGTTTCTTTATTAGGAGACAATAAACCCTTTTCTAAACTTTCAATTTCCACAACCTCATCACCTCCAGCACCCATCTTAATCAAGAAAAGAAAACAACTAAATCAAGGTCAAAAGATGGCAATCTCAAGAAATTTGCAAGGAGTCAAACCCCACAAAAAATAAAGAGAGAGAAGAAAAGGGCAAGGTATAGAGAAATGTTACCGATGATGCATCTGAAAATAATCTTCTTTTAACAGGAGTAGCCATTGCTTCAAAGTTTGAGACTTTGAGTTATCAGATTCGGAGAGAGAAATAAAAGAAAATGCTACCCTTGAGTGTTTAGGTGGCGGAGTCTTGTCTGGTCTTGTGTTGGAATTTGGAAGCTGGTATGAAAACTGCTCCTACACGAGATTCCTCCGTAGTCCTACTGACCAGTAGGTGGTCGTGGTGGTGGTGGAAACTTTAAGATACCTATCCATCAGTCTACTTTAAACACAGGGATAGATGATGAATCAAAAAATTTTGTATGGATCCATAAAAAATGAAAAAGTCTTAGTTCAATTTTTTGTTTTTTTTAACAGAATAAGTATTGATAATTAATTCTCGAGCACTCTAAATTTTTTTTAATAATATTTTTTAAAAAATTTATTTATATTTATTTATTATTAAAAAAATTATTAACGGAAAATATTTTCTAATCAATAAAAAATATTTTTTAGTCAATAAAAAATATTTTTCAATTAAAATAAAATTTAACTTGATTTTTTAAAAAATATTTTTTTTGGCTTTGTTTGCTGTTATGAAAATTGATCAATAAAAACACTTTCCAGTTAAATAAAAATTTAGTTTAATTTTTAGAAAAATATTTTTTAAAAAAATTTAGACGGAAAACATTTTCTGAAAGGTATAAAAAATTTAAAAATATTATTATTTACTAATTATATCAAATTTGCTTATTAAACTTTTGATTGTCATATATCTATTGTTTTGAATATTTATTTTTCAATCTTATCTTTTAAAATTTAATTTTTATATTAATTTTTATCTTTATTTTTATAATTTTTATTTGCTTTTTTCTTATATTTTTTATTAAAAATTTTAATCTATCAAATTTGGTCCTCATTATTTTGATTGTTACTTATTTTATTTGAAATAATTTATTAAATATTGATTATTTTTATTTCTTCATCTTTTATTTTTTAAATTTTTAGATTTGATTTTTATTATTTTAATTATTATTTATTTTATCTGAGATAATTTATAAAATTATATGTTTTTTTAATTTCATTCTCATTCAACTTTTAGTTTATAAGATTTGTTTCTTATTATTTTAATAAACTTGAAAAAAATAAAATATTAATAAGTTATTTTTCAGTTTATTTTTCATGACATAACGAAACACTGAAAACTGTATTTTAATTTATTTTTCATTACATTACCAAGCATTAGAAAGTAATTCATTTATTTGGAATTCATTTTCTAAAAAAAATACTTTTCAATAAACAAACATGGCTTAAAAATATTGTTTGTTTTTATTATATTAAAAATATATTAAAATAATATTTTTTATTTTTTTAAAATTATTTTTTGTATTATTAAATCAAAAAATATTAGAAATAAAAAATAAAATAAAAATAAAAAATTCAAAAAAAAAAGTCAAACACAAAAAGAAATGAGCTGTCAATTTATATTTTCCTCATTTAAGTTTAAGAGGACTCTTTAACAAAACAAAAAAAATAAAAAATAACTAAGCTGTGGGATGAATTTACTGTGCATTTGTTGTGATTCTGCATTCTCTCACAAAGTTAGACCAAGGCAGTGTTTTTGTTTTTTTAAAAAAAATATTTTGATTCTCAAAGTTTTTTTTTTCTTTTTGAATGAGTTTTTAAATTGCAAAATTGAAGGACAATTTCTTCCTTTTTTAATTAACCAGCGATGAAATTAAAAAAAAAAACTAAGATTTATAATTTTTTTTCATTTTGCATTTTATGTGATGTTTTTATTTAATTTTCGTCTCGTTAACAAATAAATAACAGCGTGAAGACCTTAATATATATATATATATATATAGTATTAGCATATACTTGTTTTTGCATTAAACTATTGTGATTTTTTTTATATTTTTAAATTATTTTGATATTCAAAATAATTTTTTAAAAATAAAAATATATATTATTTTAAAATAAAAAATATTTTTAAAAACAACCAGAAACACAATTACCTGTCCTTGAATTACATTTTCATTGCTCGCTTGGATGTAAATGTTCAACAATTAGAAAGAAGAGGTTTCCTAACTTATTTTATTCCCGTTGTACATTGCTCGCTTGGATGTATTCTTCTTATATATTGGTATGTTCTTATATAATATCTTACTTTTAAATATTTCATTGATATAATTGTTTTTTTTTATTCATAGAATATCCTTAAACTATACAAGATATGACTTTATGTCCATTTATTCTTGGCATCGCCTTTAATTGTGGTCTCTAAGAATATAACAATGGAATATCACGAAAAAGAAAGGAAAAAAACAAATTATAGATACATTTTAATCATGTGAAAATTGTTTTGCAAAAAGAAATAAGATGAGAGCTCGGCACAATAAACTTGGTTCTTTTTTCTTATAAATAAATTATATTAAAATACAGAGCGACATTATTATCCGGTGTCGTGCAGTAATTATTTTTAGAAGAACCATCCACCTTCAGGCAAAATCGGAGGGCCTGGCCATTACAATTGAAGATGGCCTCCTGCGAGAAACAAAGTTCTTGCATGACCTGGCTCAGATTATTTGTTTGAGGAGATGAGAGCTTCTATTGGGCCATATCGTCCACTACGTTCGTAGACATGAAATTGGGCCAGCACTTTTTTAATGATGTGTGTTCTGTTCTTTTCACCATTGCTGATGGGTTTCGATCTGTGATCTGTCAATTTCTGAGAATTCAAAGCCTTAGCCCAAGCCTGGAGTGCCGAGGGGCGTTTTAGGGTGTGCAGTGAACCATGATTCTGAAAAAAAAAAAAAATTAAATTTAAATTTTTTTATTTTTTTATTTTTTTGATGTGTTGATATTAAAAATAAATTTAAAAACATAAAAAATATTATTTTAATATATTTTTATATAAAAAAATATTTTAAAAAATAATATTAATTTTACTTGCAAACAAGCTCTAAACTATTTAAAAGAAGATTGAGGGAATTTTCATGTTATTTTACTATTGATATCATTATATTAAATAAAATACAAATAGATTATTATTCTTATAAATATACAGAGATAAATCATAATTTATTATTTAAAGAATACTATAAAATAATTAGTAATTGTTTATTTGATGAAATTATTATTCTTATAAATATAGAAAGATAAATCATAACTTATCATTTAAAGAATATTATAAAATAATCAATAATTAATGTCTCGTTTATTTGATAAAAAATGGTTTTTTGTATTTATTTTTTATTAAAAAATATGATCAATAAAAAATATTTTTTAGTTAAAGAAAATTTTAACTTAGTTTTTAGAAAATTATTTTCCTTTTATTTTGGGTGTAAAACACTTTTTAAAAATTATTAAAAAATTAGAAATATCATATTATTTATTGATTATATTAAATTTGATCATCAAATTTTTAATTGATATATATTATTTTGAATATTTTTTTATTAATTTCATTCATTAGAATTTGATTTTTATATTAACTTTGATCATCATTTTTATAATTGTTATTTATTTTTTTGTTATCATTTTTTAATTGAAATTTTTTATCTATCAAATTTGATCCTTATTTTTTTATTTTTACTTATTTCATTTGAAAAAATTTATGAAATGATAATTATTATTATTATTTTAATTTCTTCATCTTTTAATTTTTTATTTGTTAGACTTGATCTCTATTATTTTAATTATTTATTTATTTTTTAGATAATATATAAAATTATATTTTTTTCACTTTGATTCTCATTCAACTTTTTAATTTGTAAAATTTATTTCTCATTATTTTAATAAACTTAAAAAAATAAAACATTAATAAGTTATTTTACAATTCATTTTTTATGAAATAATTAAATAATAAAAATTATTTTTTAACTTATTTTTCATTATACTACTCAATATTTAAAAATAATTTTCTTTCTTAAAATTTATTTTTTAAAAACTCACTTTCTAAAAATAAACTAATTTCTAGCGATTATTGTTAAATTCCAAACATTGAGAACGAGTCCAAACACGTGTCTACGATGGCATGTAGTTTTGGGCCTTTTTCTTCGAACATCTGTTGTTTCTGCCACTGCAAACAACGCATTTTCCTGCAAACCTACCGGCGTAATCCCTCCTATGTTCTTGAGTATGAGCGAGATTTGCTATAAGCTCAACGAATGACATCAGTTATAAAGCTGCTAAAAAAGGAAAAAAACACTTCTGTTAAAGTGTAAACTACAAGGCTATCGAAAGAGGAAAAATCAGTATCTAATCGACCCATGGCTACGTTCACCATTTCCCTTATTGCTGGCAGAAGTGTGTGCTTGACTAAACTTGAGTCGAACAAAATGATATTTATGGATCCTTCAATTTTTAAGTCGCCTAAATCCATTGGCGACAGACAATTCACATGCTCTATCCTTGTTAAGATTTGGTTGGTCATAAAGGAGTCGGTTTTCATGTCAAGGACGACAGCTTGCCCATAAATCTATTCTCTAAACCATGTAAACCCATGTCATACATTAGCTGGAAAACCTTGTGCACTGGGTGGTTTTGGGATTTGGATTTGGATTTGGATTTGGTGGAGGTCTTATCTAAAGAAAAGGAGCTGCTCTTGTATCACCTCGGGATCATCGATCTATCATTCTCCACGATATCGAAAAAAGGAGAAGAGAAAATGAAAGACGTAGGCTAACATAAAGCCTCATTTTAAGAAAAACATGTTGGTCTAAGTAACCCAATTATACAAAAATCGAGCCTTGAAAGCCAAGATGATGGTGGTGTAATGCTAGAAAGAAAGAACAAAGCGGCCAAGAGAGGAGTGATTGCATGAAAACTAGACAACTGGGGAACGCAGTAAACCTCATTTTTGGCTGTGAAGTCAAAATCAAAAGCACATGGAGTGCATGGATGAGGACCCAACATCATCAATCGATCTCACACCCACTCCCAACCCTCCTGTAAGCTAACAAGCTCGTAGCTAGCTAGATATGTACAATACGCGTTGACATGTGGACGTCCATGAATATGAACATGAACATGAAGATGCATGATGAGGTATTGGTGCCCCAGCGTCAGGGGAAATTCATAGCATTCGTTGGTTAGGTTCTTTTCTGGGTCCACAAATTGACCTCATTGAATGATAATGGAGGTCATTCTTAATTCACTACAAGCCCAGCTAGCTAACCCGTGATTTGGCCCCCTCCACGTCTGCCTTGTCGGGGCACCTTTTCTCTCTATCTCTCATTTCTTTTCTTTTTTTCTTGTTTTGATTGTGACTTTGCTTTTTGATTTTTTTTTTCAGGAGGGGAAAAGCAACCAAGATCCGACTGAATCTTGTGCTCCATGTTCAAACCACGCCAGATACATCCTGTGCAGGTGCTGGATGGCCCAGCCTTGATTAATTAATGCATTATATATATATATATATATATATATATATATAATTACTAGTTATGATAAATTCAAATTCAACAGGTTTAAAATTCTTCGTCGATTGAAATGGCCCGTAATAATGAGTGTTGGCCGTCCACGGCCCAATTAATTGTGTTTAAGCGCTATATTAGATAATGTCTAAGACCCGTTTATTAATTTATTAGAGGTTAATCTTGGATTTGTTATTCTCCAATCTAGTTTTGGAATAACATATTATTATTTTGCTATTAGTGCAATCTTAAACTAACATGATTCACCAATAAAACTTCAGGTTTTAAGTTATCTTTAATAATAATCTTATATCTTTTATTTTTAGGTATAATCACTCTTCAATGAAGGGCTTTTATACCCCATGACAATGCAAGAAAGGCCATATATCTTTTCCACTCTAATTTGATTACTCTTTAGTGGGAAGCTTTCAAAACCATACATCATCATTAATAAATCTAAAGACCTCTCACTCTTTAATGAGATCTCTAATAGTGAGCTCTTAAGTCCCTTTATTATTGTTTTATAACCTACAAGCCTCTCTTTCTTTCTCCAATACAATTTCAGATCGGTACATAACTTTTGAGCCTTAAGTTATTACAAGGTACGATCTTTCACATGTTCCTCTCACCTTATTAAAATTTTTTCTAGTATAAACTCATCATTTATGATTTTCTCTTAGTCAGTTTTTTTTTTTAAGTATGTGTTTCTTCTTCATGGATTTCTCTTGACCTTTTAGAAATTTTTTTCTTAGTATGGAATATTTTATATGTCACCTCATTCTTCTAAATATTTTTTAAAATATTAGTTCTTTCGTAGTTCCCTTTTATATACTTGAAAATTTCTTCAAACATGGTGCGCGACTCTATATACGATATTTTTGATAAATAATCTTACGGCTTTCTAGCCATCTTCTCATATGAAAAAAGCTTGATGAACTCATAATGCCTATAGTTTTTACAAGTCTTTGCTTATCAATATCATAAAGACATGGATGGTTACTAATAAATTCAATTTTAACTGGCTTAACCCCTAAAAAAAACTCAAATTTAATGAGTTTAAAAACTTTCACTAAGTAAAATAAGCTTAGGCTATTGCTTGCATTCTGCCGAGACTCAATTATTATTAGGGTATTGGTAGCGCCCAAACCTAATAATTGTTGGGGTATTGGGTGCATGACCATTGCTTTATTAAGCATGCACCCCAACACTCTCATAAGTTTAAGCTTGTTCTCTGAGCTTAATACTTTATTAAGATTTTTCTATAACCCCACGCAAGTCTCTTAGTGATTTTTCAGGATCCCTGCATGGTTCCCTTAATATTTTATATTGATTCTGTACATATTTTTTGAGTTGAATACAACTAAAATATCACATTAATATATAATCGTGAAATGATTTTTTAGTCTATCTTATTTTTAAAAAAACAAAACTCATGGGCTATAAACACCTCATAAATCCATTGATTTCAAGGTTTATAATTTTCTTTTATTTTTATTAATTTTAACATACATATTTTAAAAGCTAATCTTTCTAAAATATCATTACACACTTCTCTCTCTGTAAAATTATTGACTTAACATTAAAGAGTCTTTATATCCATAAAAAAAAACCTTTTACAACTACCAACTACTATCCATCTTCTAAACACCATCAACTACCATTTATATAGATTTTTCATATCAAGTCATCAGATATTTTGACTAGAAAGAATGAATCAAATTATTTGAACTAGTTTGGTTTATTGTTTAAAAAATTATTAAGGTTAAAAAAATAATAAATGATATATTTTTATATGTAAAGGATAAATCAAATATGCATATCTTCATCTTAAATTCAAATTTACCTATATGAATAAATGTCATCCCATTTATGTAATATAAAGAACCTTATAAAGAAAGGGCGGTGGAATGGGTGAAACCACAGCCATAACACATGCTTAATTCCATGTTGCTAAAACATTTTTAGTTTAATTATTTGAAGCGTAATTTTCCTTTAACGAGGCCTTGCTGGAAATGATAAGTGTTAAGGTTTATTGGGATATGCTAGATTTCAAGGCTCTGAATAAAGGATTTTTAGGTTTTAAAAAGGTTAGGGTTGCTTCCTAGCATCATGACACATTTGAGAGCTAGACCATTTTTAGGTAAATTTGTCATTATATTTATTCAATTATGGATGAAAATAAATTGCTAAATATTATTTTCATAATTTTTTTTATTTTGAAACGATAATCATATCATAGAAAAGATACTTTATTGAAAATATGGTGTAATTTTCAAAACATGAAAAAACAGTTATAGGCATAAAACCTTAATAACACTTAATAATACATTTACATTTCATGTGTGCTCCTTGCCTCTAAAAACTTTCTTGATATTTTATAATTCATCCTTGGCTAATATATTCTTTTTTGGTCCATAAATATCTTTACACACAGGTTGATTGATTTGTAATTAAAAGTATATTTTTATTAAATTTTTATATGATTATTTTGCATCTGAAGTATCAATAACTCCTTAACTAAAACATGTTTTATAATAATATCTCTAATAATATAAGATACCTTTAATTTGTGATAAATATTCATTTTAAATGCAGGCCTATCATATAAATGAAAGGATTAATTGATGAGTTTAAGAATTAAAATTAAAAGGATAAAGAAATGGCCAATCTTAGAAAAGAGAAGTTGGTTCAATCCAAACCGAAACACTATAAGGTAATTGGGTTATATTTGGAGCTGTAAATCTTAAATTTAGGTTTACTTTATATGGATGGAAAGGTAAGATATAGACCTACAACTTTCATAAAGAGTCCAAAATTAAAAAGTTCATTTTCAAGTCCAAATTATAGCAACAACAAAAAAATCTGAGTCTATCCTGCAGCCCGAATATTGTTTAGTGTTTGATCCATATCCGAAGTTCTAGAAGTCAAATAACCTCCATTTTTATTTCTAAAATAATTTTCTACAACTTTCATGTTTTCAAGTGGTTCCAATTTTAACGTTATCAATGACGTTTTGGGCAGACAAGAGAAGATAAAGATTGTCACCAAATCAAGAGTTCGTCACCCACTCATCAATTAGTCATCAAATTAATAGTTTCTAATTTAGGCCTATAAAAGGAGATATTTGTCATACATTTAGACATCATGGTTTCCAGATCAAGATCATACTCTTGCTTTCTCTATTTATATTTTTGTATTGCTTATGTTTTACTTCCATTAATATCAAGTTTATGTCTTTCATTTTTTTTCCTTTACTTAGTTAAATTTTATCTTATTTATGTTCTTATTTTGTTTATTTATTTTTCTTTCATTCATTATATTTAGTTAAGTTTATTATGTCAAAGTGAAAAGGGTACACTCATGGTGTAAGAATAAGTATAGTGTAAACTCAATATGGACTTTAATGTTTGATACTAACATGTTTTGTATTTGTTATCTTGTTGACTTTTAATATTTTGCTTGTTAAATGGTTAATCTAGATTTATATTGTATAACACTTGGTACAACAAATACTTGATACTTTCATAGCCTAACTGTATGGTATAACCGACACCTAAGCAATGAAAGGAACTTGATTTGCTGTTAATATAAGTTATAAGCATAAATACCTGATAATATTTACAAGTATTAGTATTAATCAAATAAGAAAATTAATATAATCATGTTAACAATTTATAATCTGATTGGAACATCCTTTGTGTGTGGTTTCTAATTGAATAATAAAAGTTTATACTATACTTTTTTGACATACTATTAGTGGATCTTCTAAACTTAATATTTGTTGTTGTTATTATTTAATCCTTACATCAATCTTCCACCTCAAAGTTCTCATTAACTTCTTTATTATTATTATTATTATTATTATTATAACTCTATCATTAGATGTACTTTCAATGTTTGTAGGCTAATCATTGGTTCAAGTGAACCTCATTTTTGCAAGGTGTGCTTGATATGATATCTTAAAGTGACAACCTAATAAAGGTTCTAGCCATTATATGCTTAAGCAAATTTACTAAATAATTACTCTAAAAAAAGATCATATCATTGCTCAATTGACATGCCTTAATAGGCTGAATAGAGGCCTAACAAGCAAAAAAGAATTAACCAGGGCAAAGCCCTATTGTTATATTAATCTCAATAGAGTAAACTATTTATGAAAGTATGGTGGTTTTATGAATGTTGGTCAAGTCAATAACCATCGGGACATCACTAATTCCCCAATCTTAGCCTTAAATAACGTGTTTATGAAAAGTTTTGTGTAGTATGTGCACAAGTATAAGTTCATATCCAAATTAAAAAAATAATAAAATAAAATAGAAAACATAGGCATATAAAAAAATAAGGAATATAAATAATAAAACAAAGTAGTCAAAATTAAAACAAATAAAAGAATAAACAAACAAAATTAAGTAATATATATTCATCAATAAACCAAACACGTGAAGCTTAACTCTAATATTTAAGACTATTCCTAATAAAATCGTCATTCTATCGCACCTATAATTAGAAAGGATAGAAAATAGATAAGGATTCACCACCTTTTTAATAATTAGAAATTGTTAATAGTTTTCAAAGATTCCTAAATAAAAAGCTTATTTTATAAAAATAAAATAAAATGCATCTTCCTAAAATATCATATCTAAATTAAATTGTTTCTATATTCTGAATCAGTAAAAATATACATATTTGGTATTTCCTAATATTTTACCTAAACTCACATGGGCTGTCCTAAAATGACTTGGGGTCTCAAGGTCCTAAAACGTCTTAAAAATAATCTTGATGGTTAATGCCCTAATATTGCTAATGATGTGCCGCTGCAGCTGCTGCACAGTCGAGGAAAGGAATTGGAGCACAATAATTTAAGCACTCTAAGGTATCTCCTTGAGTAAAAAGCTGCTTGACATTGAAAACTCTCTAATAATCAACCCCACGTGAAGGACAATAATAGCATGTGTATTACTAGCGGCAAGGAAATAAAGAAGGCTGAGGGTTGTCGGTGCGATGATAAAACCAGAGCCGACTTCTTTAACTTTTTCCATTTCATGTAGTTTTTGGCATGAATTCAGGGTTTAAGCGAGGGAAGCGTGGGATGGTGTCATCTATGGGAGACACGAGCAATCATATCTACGGTTTTATAACCTGGGAGTCACTTCGACGAAGGCTACCTTTGGCTACACCCACAAAACTAGTCATTTATGCCGTAAATCCCGCTTCTTGCTTTCCTTTTAGGGTTCTTTCTGTGTAATGAGTTTTAACTCAATGTTCACTCTGTGTGTTGTGTGCGTGTGTGTGTGCATACACAGTGAATAGCATCTGTTTTTTGGCATGCTATATCTAGGGTTTCAATGTCCATTTACTGTTTTAGATATTTGGGAAGTAAACATGGGCAGTCTCTTCCGTGCATGCAACCCCAAGCTATCTGCTCATTTACTTCACAGAAAGAGTAAAAAGTGCAATCTGGTTTATGAAAATTTAAAACTTTCAAAAGATCAACTATTCTATGATTATATTTAATTTTTATTCACTGAAGATTTACATGTTAAGAAGCTGTTATAACTCCTTACATGGAAAAAGGAAGATATTAATAATACTAAATAAGAAAAAACTAGAAAAACATAGTAGAAAATAAAATTAATAAACTGGAAAAATCCTCCGTCACGCTATCAATAAGATCGCACCAAAAATAGCTTGGGATCAAGGCTGTAGGGCTTGGTTTTTGAACTTTCAGTTCCCCTATAATTACTGCTAATTTATAAATGGAACTCATTTTTAAAAGTTAATTTCATAGATGGAGTATAATTATTTGGTGCTGCTCGATCCCGTGAATGGATTAATGTGGAATATTTGCCATCAAGCAACTCTGAGAATGGATTTTGTGTTTTTTTTTATTTGATATTGCCCAAGTATATGACATTGTTTGATTAAATTAGAGTTTAATTGATTAATACAAAGTCGATGATGCAAAGGTAAATTTCCTTGACAGCAAAATTTCATACCAAAACTACATATATATATATAAAGAAAAAAAAATACTCTTCCTGTTCTTGGGGTCTGCTTCACTCGAAATGCTCCAAAATTATTGTCAAGCAAATAAAATTTTGGGATGGAGAAGGCGACTGTTGATCGAACCGATTGAGAAGAAAATATTTTTTACGGCACAACATTATTTTACTCGATCTCTATCCTCAAGTCGGAGGAGGAGAGAGGTCAAGAGGCAAATGGAGGTTGATTGATTGAACCCCACCTTCTGCAGGAGCATTAAAATGCTCTCTAAAAAAGACCCCACCATAGGAAAAAATTGTGGCTGCTCTTTCCAATTGGATAATACAAATAACTTTCAGATCCTCCTCGAGATATAGTTGAATCACCTGGATGGAGACCTTAGTGGTGTCCACATCAACTCTCTCTCTCTCTCTGCAGATGTGTGTGATGAGCACACAACCTCCTTTGCCTCTTTCACGAACCAAAAGGGCTTAAGGTTCCATGGACTAGCACCAATTTCCCAGGCCGGTGACTAGCAACCAGCAATCTTGCACCAATTTCCCAGGCCGGTGACTAGCAACCAGCAATCTTAATGTAACCATGTCACGCTGGTTAAGCAGGCAAGTGTACCGAAACTTCATAAAGCTACGTGTTTACTATTTAGTAGCTGTTGTACTGTAGGGACCATAACTCATGACTCGTGTTTAACGGTGCCTGGATCATCATATATAGAGATTAACCTTGTCATGTCACTGTCTTTAGATATACTAACATCTCGTGCAAAGAAATTCCCTACAACCTCTAAAAGCGTTTGAGGTTGTTTAATTAGTGGGGGAATAACCCCATGATTAGCTAGATTAATTAGAGACCTTAACGTACATTAATTAGCAAAAAGGACAACGCCAGATGAGTTTATTCCTCAGTTGTCTCCCTCCTCCTTTTCTGCACCATCATTTTCTCGAACACCTTTTTAAGCCATGTGCAAGGCCAAACATGGATGATTCTATTTTGCATGTCAAGCGCCACATGTAACGGAATATTAATTTGGAAATCTTCGAATCATTCTGCTTCCTTCCATGCCTTGAATTGTGAAATCCCTTACCGAATTTTGCTTTCTATCTTGCTGGTGTCATCAATGGATGTCGTACTTGTCATGGCATGTGGTTGCTATATGCAATGGATGACTTTTTGTTTTTATTTTTTATTTTTTATTATTATTATTATCAGTGGAGATATCATTTCAGACGTCGAGTTAGGATCCGTGGATGGATGGAGTAAATGGAAAATAGTATTGTTTCGTTAGATTTAAATATACAGATTAAATTGTATATCTCTAATGAGTAATGTTTTATTTAAATAAAACTATTCAATCAAAGATTGAACGGGATTTTTTTTTAAAAAAATATCCTTTATATACAATATTTTTTTAAAAAAAAATCTAATGTATTTGAAAGAAGATGGACAAATTTGAGCTCATAAAAGCAGTACATGTTCACATAATCTAAGTGATGGCCGACATTTTCAACTTTCATGAGAAGCTTAGCTTATTTAGTCGGAAACGACAATATATTGGGGACATATACCCAGTGTGCTTGCAAGACAGTGTGACTAAGCGTTAGTTATGTCTCGTCTACTTTACTGGACGTGGAGGTGTTGTAGTTCCATCGATGAAGTCTTCGTCATCCCCGGGAATTCTTTTTACGTTGGTGGCATCAATTAATAAAATATCTTCCATTTAGCCCAATTTAAGATTCCCAGTAAATCTGAATCACGCTATATTCTGGATCGGATAATTTTTTTAAAATGTAATAGCAGTAAATAATAATAAACTCAATCTAATATGTTAACATTACTTTTCATTTATTTATTTTTGTTTATTTTAATTTAAAATTAAAATAAATAAAATTTAATTTGATAAAATTTAATTGACTTGATAAGTTAAAAACAAACTGACTAACCAATAAAAAAAATATAAAAATTAAATTAAATAAAGTAAAATTATATTCTTGCTTAACCATCAATCAACTAAATTTTTAAATGAAATGCATATTTTATATGGTTATCAATTTAATTCTCATCATTATTGTATTTTTTAATTAAATTAAAAAAAAATAAAATAGAAGTGAACTTATTTAAGTTTTTACTTCAAATAAATTTTATTTAAGAAGATATGCTAAAAAATAATATAAAATTATATTATAAAACCTTACTAGAAAATTTTAAAGTTTATTGAAGAAAAAATAATACTTTGATTTTCTAGAAATAATTAAGTAAGATAAAAAACTGGAACTTTCTATTCAAATGAAATATTTCTTTTTAAAAAAATTTAACAGTAAATTTTTAGCTTTTTAACATCTTACCGAGTTTGGGAAAAAAAAACTATTTTTGAGATTCTTCACCCTTTTTCTTTATAAGTTTTCACTATTTTCTAAATAAAACTACAATAATAAATCATATAATTTTTTACTTTATATAAAAGCAGAAACATTTAAATTAACTTTTTTATATATTTTTATATTTAGTTAGATTCATAATCTTTTCAAGAATATTAAAAAATATTTTTTAATTAAAATTATAATATTTTCAAGATATTTTTTAATTTGAATGAAATAAAATTATTATTTTTTAATTGGAATATCACATATAGAAAATATTAATATGACTACTATAAATCATGGTTTTCAGATTCTCATTAAAAATAATTCTAATCTTGAAATATTTCTTATTATTTTGTGGAAATGCTTTTCTCCATTCTCGATAACTAAATATATGTTTTTCCAAATTTTTTTATTGAAAAGGGAAAGCTAGAAAATGAGAAAATAATCTCAAAATGAAAAGGATGATTTTCTATTTCTGAAATTTTTTTAAGCTTTTAAATTGAGATATAATTTTTTTTGACATGAGAATAATTAATAATTTGTAATATGTATGAATTAAGTGACAGTAAACAAAGAATAATTGACTAAAAAACTAAAAAGAATGGGCTAAATATAGTTGAGTTGTTATTGTTTACAGGCTTGTAAAATATTGTGGACACATTATGTATTTTTTAATAATTTATTTTTGTTTTTAAATTTTTATTTTAGATAATTAAATCATAATTAAAGACCAGTTTTAATTTCTTATGCAATGATGGAATTCAAAGGAGAGAGGTTAAAATGAAAAGAGAGTGGAACAATGAATGGCGTACCAAAAAGTTTTTTAAAAATACACTTATGTCCTTAAATTTTAAAAATAATATAAATTATACAATTTAAATCAATTTAGATTTCACAAAAATCATTTTTTTCACAAATATTTATTTATGGTATTTTCCAATCCCTTGTTAAAGAGAGGTCGGGTTACAAGATTCCAGCAATGAAAAAACAATTCTTCGTTCAAGCCACTTCCAACCATCTAAACAAAACTTTTTGGTGTTGGATAGGTTACATAAAAAGAGAGGGGCTAAATGGCGATTGTTTTAAACCTTAAGATTTCTTAAAAAAACAAATCTAATTTGAGAAAGACAAATGTAATTCGATTTAATTTTATATTTTTAAATCTTGTTAAGTTGTTTTTAGTTGATGGATTAATTTAAAGGTGTTCAAAAGATGTTATTAAGAAGTGTTTTAGGTTGAAATGATTTAAATTTATTTTTTTTTTTAGCAAAAGAAGCATTGCCTTGATTTCCAGTCATAATTAGATACTCGAGACCTAAACTCACAATTGACATGTTACCTGTATAATTTTTTTCTAAAAAAATAGAGATAGTTGACTGCCTCTTTAAAATATCAAAAAATATAACCAAACTTAGGTGCATAGGACTAGGCTTGAAAGCCTACTCATATATCTAGGATTAAAGGTCCACACACATAGGTAGGCTTTTCATTGTAATGGTCCGGGCGTGCTGGGCCATTAGTCGAAGAGTTTACACTATTTTTGCTCTATTTTTTCAAGGTGAAATATAAATTTAACAAAAAAATTATTAAAAGTGACTGAGACTATGAACCATAATGTAAGGTTGATGAGTTAAGCTATAACATCTTTTTCTTCTTCTAATACTACTTTTTTTTAATTAATATCTTTTTCTAATATCTTTTTACTTAAATAATTTTTAAATTTATATTTTAATTAATATCTCTCCTCTATAATTTTATATTTTTATTTAACCTTTTTTGGATGGAGATCCTTTTTAATGGTGTTGTGTGCATTTAATTTCTAAAATAATTATTTTGATTTATCTATAATTGTGTTTAGTCTTTTATATAGATGAAATTTATATTTGAAAATAAAAAATATTTATTTTTAGATAATATTTTTAAAATATATAACCTTACATAATATTTTTCTTTTTTTTTCTTTTATTCAATCAATTTAACACGTGTGTCTATTTTTGTTATCATTTAATTGAATACAACATTAATTTTAATACACAAATTCAATAAGTACAACTTGGTAAACATCCAAATAACTTGATATATTTTTTTATTTTTTTCAATTTTATTTTTAGCTATTAATAATAACTTTTTTCTATGTTTATTAATATATATAGTTCTTGATTTATTTGATTATATATATGCTTGAATCTTTTGATTTACATAATATTTTTATATGTAGAAACATGTCAAAAAAAATAGTCAGTATATATAATTTTTTTGTGGAAAAACATCTCGCTCATATTGGATTGCGGATCAAATAACTAGTTTTTTCTATTCTTTCTTTTATTTCTAATTACCACTAGCAATTTTCTATCTTTTTAGAGAACTAGCATTTTATATTTATATGAATGTAATAAAATAATTTTTTTTAATTTTGAAGAATGGTTAAATACCATAGCATCATTGCAACTCAAAAATTTATTTGATTGAATTGTTATTTTTAGGTTTAAAAATAATTTTAAGAACTTAGACTATTTTTTCTTCTTCAAATTATCATAATATCAACTACTTTTAATTAACCATATATAAGTTTTACATTTTTATAGGAAGTTTTGCATTTTTTTTATTTTTTAGACTCCTCGTTATTATCATATCAAAGGATGGTAGTGGAGTTAATCTATCATTGTATTGATTTGGTTTTATATGTAATTATAGATTAATAATAGGTTATTTTTTAACCAACTTTAATTTGTGTGATTTATCTTATACCTTCTTTAATGTTAGTAAATATACTCTATACTTAATTAGTTAGTTATATATTACACTAATTTTATTTCATATAAAATATATTTGTTATTAATAAAGTTTTTTTTAATCTTTAATAGTCAATTATATTTCATTAATGAATTTAGAGTAAAGATAAAGTTTATAAAATAAAAATATTTTGCATTAAAAATTATAAATTTTTTATAATTACGAAATTCTTATTGTTACTAAATATTCCTAGTCAATATTCTATTAAGACAAGACATTAATTAGAGTTGTATGAAACTAATACATATTATATTTTTTTTTATTTAAAAGGAAATAACTGCTATCATAAACTAATGTTTGAGAGATTCGAAATTAATGTACAGGTGCTTATTAGATGAAACGTATAATAAACTAATCCGCGAGGGAATTTTCTATAGAGAGATCACAAATATCTATGAAAATGTTCAAATGATATTTGTATAAGTAATTTTTAAACTTGAGATCACCAAGTTATTTTATATAAGGAGTGTTATGCTTTGATCCTGATTATATGCTATTCTAATCAAAGGTAACAGATTAGTACATATTGGGTATAACATAAACTATATAAAGGTATTTAAGTAATCAAGAGATGATTCATCACTTTAGATGAATTGAAGAAAATATTTTATTTATTCTTTAATAATATTGATTATGAAATCCTTGATCATTATTGAATGAGTTTTGAAAAAAGTTTTAAAATTTTATTTGAAAAATCAATGATTATAATGTTGAAAACTACTATGATTTAACAAAATAGATATACTTCATGCTACAATATCTAAATTAGAACATTCATGATGAAGGGATAATAATTACATTTAGAAACTAGTTAGTGAAATGTTAAGTCAAACTACTTATGACTTTTTTAATATTTATAGGATCATAAAAGGTTGCTAGAGATTGTACTTGATCTTCAAATATACATTAATTATTGTATTGATAATAAATTAAATTGTTTAGTTTATTTAACTTTATATTATTTAGGATTATGATTTATATTTGAAATAAATTATTAGAAAACCTAATGGATTACACACATAAGAACCATTAGTCATAAATTATAATGAGATGATTAATCAAGTGACTTTATTGTAAGTAAATTTTAGAAATTAAAGACTGTAAGGTATTACAATTCTAAACCTAAAATAATAAAGTAAGGACTTGATTGAATAAATTTTTAAATTTAGCTTATAATAATACATGTGATATTATTTTAGGGGCAAATTGATATTTTATTATTTATAAAAATTTTAGATTTTTCTATAAATAGAAATGTATGCCTTTTATTTTCTGAGAGTATAATGCAATGCAAAAACATAAAAGAAAAAAAAGCTAAAATTCAAAGGTATATAATCCTTTTCTCTTAAAAGGTTTTAGAAGATTTTTTACTAATGGTTCACGTGAATTATCATTAAAAATTAAATATTTAGATGATTTATAATTTGTACCAACTTAATTTAAAAGCAAATATTTAAAGTTAAAAAGAATGTCTGATTTTTATATAATCTTCACATAACTTTTAACAAGTCTAAATTTATTTAATGAGATATTTGAGATTTTTTTTTAAAATAAATTTATTATTTTTAATATGTGTATATATTTTGATAAACTTAACAGGTAAAACTATGTGTATCAAATTTCTATATTTTTAAGCCCATAAAATAATAAAAAGTATTTTTTTTAAATAATAATAAAATAAAAAACATCACACTTGGCGTGTTAATATGATAAAGCACGTAAAATTCTCAATTTTCTTAAGCACAAATTAAAAAAATAGTAGAATAAAACAAAACAATATATATTTATTTATTTTTATTTAATATGGATATTTAAAATAATTTATATAAATCTTAATTAATTTTATACACCTTAAAATTAATAATGGTACAAATTGTAATTTTAAAATTTAAAAAATTTAAATTTTTAATTTTTAATAAATAAATTTAAAATTTAATCAATTAAATTAATAAATTTCTAGACAATGGTCATATCACACAGAATCTGAGACCACTGGTTCGCATTTTATTTGGCCACAGGTAATGTCAGTTCAGGATGATGGTACGACCATGACAATACTTAAAAAAAATACGTGTGGAGAACAAGTAATGAAAAAGGAAAGATCCGTATTCCGTACAAGGGCCAGAACGCAGAAGCGCAGTGGCCAACCGGAGAATCCAGAGCCACTTAATGGGATTTGATATAAAACCAATTATTATTATTATTTTAATAGCCAAAACCCCACAACATGGTCGGAGTTGGTGGTTGTTGGCCCGACAAAAGATGCATTTTTTCACATGGTTGAGGGTTCCCTGCACCTTCTTCACCATGGCTTGCTTGGCAGCTGCCTCTGGTCTCCATGCATGTTCTCTCTCTCTCTCTGTCACACACACACACACACACACACACACACACAGGAATAAGCATGGAGACCATATATATCGTTTTTCTTGTTTTTATTATGGTCTGTCTGGGACAATCACTACGGCCACGATGAGGCCCTTTTCCTAATTTGCTCGTGTTTGCTCAAGTCCTAGCTCGAGGAATCTATCCTTTACATAACACATTTCTTCGTTTGATCACTAGCCATTTTAGTTTCTAGCACATGATCCTAATCACAATTTTGGTACGTGGAGGAAAAAGAATTATGGATGTTTTTTTATTTTAGTCTTATGATTTTACAAAATTGACCTAGTTATAGTTTATATATATATATATATATCTATATATCTATATATATATATAGCTAGGAGACTAGGTATTAATTAACATGATTTAAATAAATTATTTGTGAAAGGTTAATTAATTTAGAGAAATCATTGGTTTTTCTACTTAAAGAACCCTTTGTTATTTTTTTAGATTTAATTATTGATTTATGATGTTTAATAAAAAAAAGTGATAATAATGAGGATTAATTCTTTGAAGTTTTTTTAATTAACATGATTTAAATAAATTATATGTGAATAATAAATTAATCTAAAAAACCATTGGTTTTCGAACTTTTTATTCTTTTAAATTTAATTATAGATTTATGATGCCTGATAAAAAACTAAAAAACTAATAATAGTAAACATTAATTCTTCAACCTTTTAACTTTTAAAATTCAGTATAAAAGAGGGTGAATGAAAAGTTTCGAACTAGAATATTATAGATTTTTACATACTCTTCCTCATCTTATATTATAGTGTTTCTTTTTTTTTTCATTTTAAGCTTTGATTTCCTCCCAAATCTAGATTTTAGATTTATCTTATTGAGAGATATTTGAATTTTATATTTTCTTGGTTCAAAAACCTTATTTATAAATATATCTTTATTTTAAAGTTATAATTTATCTTTCAAAATTATTTTTTATGTTATTTGGATGGTTTGATGTAAATTGTATATCTTATTGGTTTATATTTTCCAATAAGTGTATCATTGATTTGTTTATAATAGTTTATATTATCTTGTTTATATTTTATAAGATTGACATCAAAGTTATCTAGTTGATTTTGTTCACATATATGTTGTTGTTCATATATGTAGAAAGCTTATACAATGAATATGTATAGTCAAAAGTTCTGTTTAAAAAGATTAAGTTTTAAGCAGAACCATTTACGATTCTTCTAGATTTTCTAGAAATTTATTTTATAAAAGCAGTATTCACACGATACTATTTTTATATGTGACACTCTTCATAAGTAAAATGATGATAATTGCATAAATCTTAGTAAACAAAATAGGGGTTAACATGGTAAGCTAGAAAAATAAAAGATTGTGGATTTTTTTTTTGTATAGGTTATTTATTTTAAAAATTACTTTATTATTAGTTTTTTATTTGGTAACTTTTTTTATTATGGAACCCAAATATTTATTTATAAATATTGTTAGTTATTGTGTTTTGTAGATTTTATCATGTCTTTTACTCCTTTTACTCATTATTTGGTAGTGTCAACTAATGTTGCTTCAAAAAATATTATTTCAGTAGTGAGGATTCCATCATCACCTTCTATAGTGCATGGTAAGAAACTAGAAATGTTCAATGAATTGAATTTTAAGATGCGACAAAAAGAAAAGATGTTATTTTATCTGACCATTTTGAATTTGATAAAGTTCTTAACTAAAGAAACACCAAAATCATCAGAAAATGAATTTAACTCTACTATTTTAGTGACTATAAATGCATAGAATTATACTAATTTGAATTTGTTGGATAATACAATATATGATGTGTATAATTCAATCAAAAATGCAAAACAACTATGAAAAGCTTTAGATAAAAAGCATAAGCTGAAGATGTCGTTACAAAGAAATTCATAGTGAGTAAATTTTTAGATTTCAAAACGATTATTTCAAAGACGTTAATGAGCTAAGTTCACAGGTCTCAATTTATCTTATATGATATATATGTTGAAGGTATATCTCTAAGTGATTTATGTTAAGTCACTGCAATCATTGAAAAATTATAATCATTTTGAACAAAACTTCAAGAACTATTTTAAGAATAAGTGTAGAGAGATATGAATTAAAGATCCCATTTTAAAGTTTAAAAAAGGACAAAAAAGTTGTTCAAAAGAAAAACCAACTCTTTTGGTGCCCTAAAAGAAAATATTGTGTAACAAGTGGTAAAGTCCCACCATAAAAATAAAAATAAAAAGCTCGTTGTGAAAGTTAAAGGAATTGTTAAGAATTTCAATGACAAATACTTTATCTATAACAAGACTATGCTTCTGGAAAAAAATCATAAAAATAAGAAAACCCTTTAAAAAGGATTACTCAAACCAATGTCATAAAAGTTGATTACTTAACTAATAAAGTTTTATAAATGAACTTATCTTGTGTTATTTCTGACGTCAACCTTATCAACAATCTTGATTAGTAGTAGATTATCATTGGTGCTACATAACATATATGGGCTGAGAAGATGATATTTTTTTATTTACAAAGAATGGATGGAAAAAACATATAGAAGAGAAACATATCAACCTTTAAGGTATTGATTGTTAGAAAGGTCACACTAAAGATAATCTTTGAAAAACTTCTTACCCTTAACAATGTATTGCATGTTGTTGACAGTAGAAAGAACTTAGTGTCTCATTATTGTTAAGAAAAAAATGGTTTTAAGATGGTTTTTAAGAGTGATATGTTTATACTTTTTAAGAGTGGTATATTTGTAGGAAATTAATATCTTCATGATAGCCTCTTTAAAATAAAATGTAATGATCATTATAATTAATATTGAGAACAATAATAATATTGTCCTTTCTTTTTAATTGTTTGAGTCTTGTCATGTGTGGAATGGTAAGTTAGGTCATACAAATTATAATTTTATGCGAAGGTTAAAAAATCATGGATTAATACTACGTATATATGATTTTTAAGAAAAATCGTAGGTGTGAAATTTATGTAGAATCAACATTCACAAAATCTTTTTTTAAAATAATTTAAAGAATTAGTGAACTTTTAGACTTAATTCACTTAGCTATTGGTGGTTTAAAGTTTGTGCAAAACTAAAGGTGAAAAAAATATTATATTACTTTTATAGATAATTGCATAAAATATTGTTATGCCTATTTATTTAAAGGCAATGATAAAACTCATGAATTTTTTAAGCAATACAACAATAAAGTTGAACATTAATTTAATAAAAAGATAAAAGGAAGTAAGAAGTGATAGAGGTGGAAAATATAAATTATTATTTGGTAAATTATGTTTGTAAAATGATATTATCCACCAAACTACTGTTTCTTATTCACTATAATAAAATGTTATTATAGACTGTAAGAACCAAACATTAAAAGAAATAATGAATACCATATTGATAAGTTCAAAAACTTCTCAAAACTTATGAGATGAGATAATTCTAACTATTAATTACATATTTAATAAAGTATTCGATACTAAAATTGAAAAATCTACCATATAAATTATGAAAAGGTGGATGAATTGTATACAAATATCTCAAAATATAAGGATGTCTTATAAAGGGTGGAATACATGATCATAAAAAATATTAAGATTAGACTTAAAAATATGAATTGTGTATTTACTGGACATGTATACAACAATAATGCATATTAATTTTTTTGTATACAAGTCAAGTATTGAGGATATTTATACTAATACTATTATGGAATTAAGAAATACTACTTTATTCGAGGATGTGTTTCCATATAAAGAAAGATGAGAAATTTATTCACATAAAAGAATAGATGAGATTAACATAAGTAATTATCATCAATTAGAAAATGATGGATTGAACTTAGAAAAAAGAATAAGGAAAAAAATAACCAAAACATTTTATTATGATTTTTTAACATGTTATAAAATCAACCTTAAACCTATTATGAGATAATCTCTTGTCTGAAAGCTTTTTATTAGAAAGAGGCAATCATTAATGAGTTAGATTCATTATAAATAATCATATATGAGAATTAATGGATCTTTCTCCTCAAAGTAAACCATTAGGCCATAAATAGAACTTTAAAAGAAAAATAAAATTTGATGGTATTGTTACTAAATATAAAGCTAGAGTTGTTGTTAAAAACGTTATATAACAAGAAGGTGTGAACTATTTTAACATATTTACATGTGTCAATAATAAACTCCATATAAACATTAATAGTCATTGCAACTATTAATAAACTTGAAATATATTAAATGAATGTAAAAATAGCTTTATTAAATGATGACCTTGAAGATGAGGTTTTATATGAAACAACATGAGAGGTTATTGTCAATGAACAAAATTTAAGCTTGCCAAATTATTATGTAATTTCAAGCAAGCGCCTAAACAATAATATGAAAAGTTTGACAAGGTTATGTTGTTAAATGAATTTAAAATTAATGAAGTTGATAAATGTATTTATGTGAAAAATAAAAATAAAATTTATGTCATTATATGTCACTCTATATAAAAGATATGCTAATTTAGACGGTAATAATCACATGATCAAGTATATTAAAAAAATATTAACTAACAAGTTTAACATAAAAAATTTAAGTGTTGTAGATATTATACTAGAAAAGAAATTATCAATTAGTGTTTTAACAATGTTATATTACCTTTAAAAAATTTCTTGAGATTTTTCTTAATATAATTAGGTTGGGACCATTCCAATAATAGAGGTAATAAAATAAATCAATTGAAATATTCTTGAATAATTGAAAGTCTAATGTATATTATGAACTATACAAAACCTGATATTGCCTGCTTAGCAAATAAAGTGAGTAAATTTACATGTAATCCAAGGATAAATCACTATAAGGTAATAAAAAGGATACTCAAATATCTGAAAAATACATTGGATCATGAACTATACTATAATAGTTATATAGTGGTAATGGAAAAGTATAATGGTGTTAATTGGATATCTAACACTAAAAATTTAAAATTTATAAATAATGAATATATCTTCACACTTGGTAAAGCAGCCATGTTATAGAAATACTTTAAATAAAAATATATATCTAAATTCATTATGGATTTTTTTTTGATAAAACTAAATAAATTCAAAATTTCTTAAAGAATATTTCATGTTGGCTAAAACTAGTATCAATTATTTGTATCCACTACCATAATCAATTAATAATTAGAAGGGAACAAAATAGTATGTATAATAAAAAATTTAGACATATAATCGTAATAATAATATCATTAAATATTTATTCTTGAACAAAATGAAATTTAATTTCAAACAAAGTTCTTGATGGATTAGTTGTTGCTGGGCTTAGGTGGCAAACCACTACTGTGATCAAGAATATCCATCAAGTTCGATCTTCCATGTTTTTATTTATTTATTTGTGCATTTTCTCAGCAAACAAATGGAAAGCAAAGAAAATAAAGGTAACCCATGTGTAAACAATGAAGGAGAAAGAGGACAGTATCGAGCTTTAGATGCGAGGCTTGAAGTGAAGCGGTGCATAGTAGTGTTAATAAAAATTACAAGAGAGAAACTTTGTGGGATTATAGAGAACGTATTGGAGAAACGGTAGAGAGTCTAGAAATTATAATACATATATGTGTGAGAAAAGGTTCGGTCCATTCCTTGATTTTCTGGCTGGGTTAGCGCCCATTTATTATTATTATTATTATTATTTATAAAAACAAATCATACCAGTGTAAGAATGACGTTCTTGATATTATTCGGCAAGGGATATATTCTTAATATTACCTTAATTCACTGTACAAACTGATTAATTACAAACAATACATCCACCAGGTAAGATAAATTATGATACAATAAATCAGTTTCATATGCTCAAATAAATATAAGTGCATAGTATGACTTGTAGCATGTAAAGGTAGGCTCAGGCGGTTTCCTATTCCAACAACTGTATGGTTTGCGGTTCCTATTGAATTCCTTAAAAGTTCATCACGGTAAAACAAAATTAGGATGCGGCCCGAGTAAGTATTTACAAGAATAATAAATTTAAGGCAAATTAAGCTAACTCTCCTCAGTATTCGTAAAATACAACCTCCGTAGCAACTCCACTATGAGCAGAAGATCCTTCAGCAAGGCCAGCCATCATAAGTAGCAATAGAATAGCAACTCCTCACCAACCGTCAGTCAAGGCTAGCCACCGTGAGAGATCAGATAAAAAAATTTGTTTGAATTTTGGATTGTTGATTGATTGATATTAGGTTTTGGAACCATTTTTTTTTAATGTTAATTGAGTATTCTGTTTGATTTAATATGATTTTATTTAGAGTTTTTTTTTTAAGATACTGAAAAATTTATGTGACAATGTTTGATTGGTTATATTCCTTATTGTAATTTCTAGAATCATGGGCATGTTAAATGTTTTGGTAATTTCTTTAAGAAAATAGTAATAATAATAATAATATAAAAATAAATGATCTATTACGTTGAAAAATTATTGATTTTATATAAGCTTTAGTTTTGAGAGCATAATTAAAAAAAATATAAATTTGAATATGAGATAAGTTTTTGTGTGATAAGGGATTATGTGAAGAGTTGTCAATAAAATTAGAAATTATTAACGTTTTTAATTGCATTTTATTTGTCGTTAGTTTTTCAAAAGCTATGAACTTTGAGATTAATTGAAGTATTTAAATAACAGTAAAATTGCTTGTGGGTTTAAACTAGGACGTTGGATTTTCCATTAAAAAAAAAAGAAATATAATAAAGAATGATAATTGATTAATCAACCTAATATTATATGGTCAAGGTCTCTCTTTACGATGTTGATTAAAAATTAAAAGAATTTAAAACAAATAATAAGGTAAAAAAGATACAAATGAAGAAATTAAATATAATAACAAAAATAATAATAAAAATATCCTTGTATTAATTACTTTTTTTAGTTGTTAATTTGTTAATTAACCCAAAATAAAATGATATTATATTATAACTAGTTTTTCAGATGACATGACGATTATCATACAATAGTATCAATTAATTATTGATTGGTGAATTAATTATTTCTATTAATTATCAATTAATCTAAGATAGTATGGTTTACTAGTAAAACTGTTCTTGAGATATCAATAGATGAATAATAATATCATTTTATAAATGATTTTTGATATATTAAGTAATAAAATTTTTGCTTATCCACTTACCATTTTAATTTTTACGAAGTCAACTCCATGTTTTTATCATTTATTAAGTTTTTATCATTTATTAAGTAGCCTAGGAGAGTACAGTCCAATAACATACCCTTTTCTTCAAATGCTACATAGTGAGTGTCTGGCTCTGCAATACTTGCTATTTTTTTAATCAAACTCAGTAATATAATATTTGATTATAAGTTGTTGCTATGAAAAAATTGATTATAAGGTGAAACCATAGGTTTAGCTAAAACAATTTTTTCATGCTTCTTCTTCTTGTTGCTGTACCTTTGTCTAGTGGAGAGCAAACTCTTTACTATTCACTTAATTGAGTGAATAGTGGAGAGTGAAACTTTACTATTTATGTGAATAATAGAGTCATTTTTCATGATTTTTGTCGATCCGGGTTCGGTCCAAAATTAAATGTATTGAATCAGGTCTAATCAAGAAAAAAATTAATTTTTATTTTTTTAATTATATTCTATTTAAAAAATTAGAAGAAGATTGCTTGATGATGTTGTATTTGCAGAACTTGATCGTAATTCTAATTTTATTCTTGTTAGGTTCGATATGGTTAAAAAAAATTTATTTTTAATTATGTTTTATTTGAAAAATTAGAAGGATATCACTTGATGACATAGTATTTATAAAATTTGATAGCAATTCCAATTTTATTTTTGTCAGGTCTGACCTGGTTAAAATTTTTAATTTTAATTTTAATTTTTAATTATATTTTATTTGAAAAATTAGAAGAAAATTGACTGATGACATAATATTTACAGAATTTAAATGCAATCCCAATTCTATTCTTATGAGGTTCGACCTGGTTAAAAAAATTATTTTTATTTTTATTTTCAATTGTGTTTTATTAAAAAAATTAGAAAAAGATTGCTTGATTATATAACATTTGCAGAATTTGATCGCAACCTCAATCTTGTTTATGATGATATCTTACTTGATGTTGTTACGAGCTTAAGAAACCATGAAAAATATAGTCATTGTTAGATAGATTTCATTTGTTAAGAAATTATACATAATTTAATAGAATAATAAAAAATATTTTATATCAATATTATTTATTTCATTATGTAATAACAATAATTAAATCTATAATATTTAAATTAAAAACTATGAATATTAATAAATATTTTTTTAATTATTTTATAACCTCAATTTGGAAAGCATTCTTTTAACCAAATACATTAAATTACTTTTTGCTAAACCTCAATTTTAACCATAATTTTAACTAAATATATATATTTTTAAATCAATCTTAACTAAATATACTTTTTATAAAAATAAGTTTTTTCAAATCACAGTCACAACGGCTACCACAATACCAAACACACCCTTAATAGCTTGTCAACATGTTATGCATCTATTATAAATTCTACATATATCTATTTTTATCTTTCTAATAAAAGTGCTTATGCAAAACATCTAAAGTTTTAGCAATCCTAAAGTGTCCCATTAATATGTCCTTATAAGCTTCATGAACTAGCAATTTACATATAGAATGATTAGGCATACACAATTTCTTTTTTAAAAAAAAAATAAATATCTATCAACCCTATAAAATTTATCAAATGCTAGATATTTATAGGTAATATATACATGGCCAAAATCAATATCTTTAATATATAAATCTTTCATGTACTTACTCAAATCCTATTAATTTGGTGCTTAAAGTTAAAAAGTTACATATCTTAACTATTATATTTTTTTTATTTGCCTGTATGTAATCATGTATAGAAACATTTCAATAAACTTAAATAACTCTTTTTAGTCTTTTTGATGTTAAAATAACTTATGATCGGTTTGGATTATGAACTCCACAAGCATAAGTATTATTGTTAATTTTTCAAAGCTTTTACCATTAGGTAAAGATCCTTATTATAACTTATTATAAGTATGATAATTAAATGTTGCATATTGAACTTTTTTCTAAAATAACTTGGATTTTTTGTCCTACATTAAAATAACTCTAATATTTATCAATGAGATATCACATTCAATTTCAAATTTTTTAATAAAATTAGGTAGTGATAACAATAAAGCCAAAATTAATTTTTTTTTCATAAATTAAAATCATGATCTTGTTCTTTGTCCTATTTAAAACCTATAAATTTCTTAACTATTTTAGTTAAAGGTTCATTTAGAGTACTGTAATAATTAACCAATCTACAATAAAAACTAATCAAACTATAAAAAATTCTTACCTCCATGGTTGACTAAGGTGCAAGTCATTCGTAGATAGCCATAATCTTTTCATGCAAAAGTCATAATATTTTTATATTAGAATATAAACATTGTTTTCACAAAACAACTAATATATTCCTTAAATGTTTAACATGCTCCTAAGAGTTCTTCCTATAAATCAAAATATCATACATTTAAATGTTCAACATGCTCTAATAAGTTTTTACTATAAATCAAAATATTATCAAAATAAAAAAAAATTACTTATAAAATTACATATGGTTCATTAACCCCATGAAAATACTAAGTGCATTAGTAAATTCAAAGCATATAATTAACCACTTATACAAACTATATTTAGTTTTAAAGGTTGTTTCTTATTTATCTTCCTTTTTTATTTTTATTTGATGATATCAACTTTTCAAATTAATTTTAGAAAACATATAAGACCCATGAAATCCATCTAAAATATCATCAAGTCTAGAAATTGAGTATCTATACTTTACCATAATATTGTTACTAGTACAACAATCAACATATATCTTCCAAATCTCATCCTTTTTTTTTGTACTAACAACACTAAAATTATATATGGACTAATGCTTTCTCTTAGGTACCCTTTTGTCATCAATTCCTCCATTTAACTTTGAATTTTCTTTATTTTTTTGGGATTATCTTTATAAAATGGCTGATTAGGTATAGATTCTCTACTTAAAAGATCAAGATAAAATGAAAGGAAACCTAAAAAAATCATGAATCCTAGTATAAAAAAATCTCAACGTTGAAGGCTAGAACCAAACAAAAAAACTAGTTGCCTACCAATATAGTGTTGGATAATAAAATCGGGAAAAAATCAATTTATAAAATTTTCCAAAGTAAACCCAACAAAAAATAACAAATAAAAAGACTTAAAAATAGCTCGAGTCATTTTGATAATTCACAAAAACATTATATATAAAGCAAATAAAGGAAAAAATAAAGTCTAATTGATAGTGATATAAATTAAAAAAATTAACTTAAAAATACAAAAAAAATAAATCAAGCAAACCTAGATGAATTTTCCAAACTTGAGAAAAGATCCTAAACTCACAACCTATTAAATTATATATCTCGTTGAGTAAAGAAGCTCACTTTTCTACTAGTTTAATATTGTTTAGTCCAAGTAAATCCAAAGAAAATAAAAAGACTAGAGAAAAACTGGGTTATTTTTAAAAAATCAATGAAAAACCCTTCAAAAAAAAAGTAAAAAAGAAAAGCCTAGTCTCCAATTGAATAAATATCAAAGGGTCAAACCTAAAAAACATGAGTTTAAATAAAGGAGAAAAAATTAGGCAAACTCGAGCGAACCTTCTAAACCTAGGCTAATCTCCAAAATTTGCAGTACATGAAATCTTAAACATAGGATTAGTTAAGAAGTTTATTTTTCAACTAATCTAATTTTGAATGATAAAATTGATTTTTTTTTAAATTTTCCACAATAAAAAATAGTAATAAAAAGAAATAGAATCAACTTTGATAGGAAAAAAAATTTGAAGGAGGATGAAACTGTATAAAAAAATTTAAAATTTTCTCTCAAATAAAATAAGTAGAAATCAAAAGAATAATAACTAAATTCAAAAGATTAAAAAACTAAAGGGGGATGGAATAGAAAAAATAATTATAATCTCATAAGTTGTTTTAAAAATCATTTAAAATATTGAAGGATGAAATGAAAAAAAAATATAAATTTAAATAATTAGCAAAAAAAAACACCCAACAAAGAACTATAAATAAAAAAATTAGAGATAACCAAGATTATTTTCAAGACAAATAAAAGATTCAACTGAAAAGCAAGTAAAAAAAATAAAACTTAGTTTCCAATTAAATAAAAACTAAAAGATAAAATTGAAAAAGATTTGGCTTATATAAAAAAAAATTTCTGAGTGAACTTTCTAAACTTGGTCGAATTTTTAAAACTCTCTACCAATATAAAAAATCTTGTACTTGAGTTCAATTAAGAAACTTTATTTCTAATTAATATAAAAAATTTACCACAATAAATATATATGAATCAAACTTAATAAGAACAAAAACCAAGGGAGGATGAAGTTTTTTTTTTTAAAAACACAAATAATATTAAAAAGAACATAAACCAAATTTGAAAGATTAAAACATGAAAGGGGATGAAATTGAAAAAATTATATTATTTTATAGATTATTTAAAATAAAAAATAATGATAAAAAAACAAAGATCTAATGTCAAGAAAAAAGAAATGGAAGGGATTGATTTCAAGTTTCAAAGGGGTTGATATAAAATTTAAGAAGGAGAGAAGAAGAAAAAAAAATGGTAGCCAACATTACTTTATCACATAGGAGTTGTTGAGATCTTTTACAAGCCACCACGGAAGGCAACATTTGGTAACTAGGTAATAATCTCTCACGTGTTGCTAAAAAAATATAAGAGGTATTCATCTAGTAATGCTTGTGTAGAGTATACCAACATGATTTTTTTAATATTAAAAAATTATTCCAAGTTAAGTTGAAATTAAAAAAGAAAAAAATCATGATTAAAAGATTAAAAACCTCATGTTATAGTTTTGTTAATTTTGCATTGAGGGGCAATTAAGTAATCTAACTTTAACATAAAAAGGTGAGAGGACATACAGGCCCTTTATGCAAGGCACCTTTTTTTTGGTTGTTCGGAGGGCATTTAAGTAATTTAAATGTTTACAAATAGAAAATACCAATACGATTTATAAGTACCATTGTATAATGCTAATAAGATTATCCTGTCTCCAAATCCTAGCTCAACTGTTTCATACTGCCCTGTAGGCAAATTCATCGTAATACTATTATAATAAATAGTGTTTTGAGCCTAAGAGTATAGTAACTTCTTGTTCTTCTTCCTAGTTTGATTATTTGTTGCATAAATTGAGTGCTTTGCTTCCTCTCGTTCAGCATGCTTGAGTTGTTGCCTCTGCTTGCCATTCTCTTCCATCCCCTTCAATATATATATATATATATATATATATATTGAAGGGGATGGAAGAGAATGGCTTGTTGATTCGAAAGAGAGGAATATAAGGTAAAGGTGGCAGGTCCTACAGCATTATGGAGAATATGGACACTCTTAAAATCAGGATCTCCTAAGCATCTCAGCTGCTGGATAAAATATAGCAATAGAGAAGTTTCCCTTCGACTATTAAAACATTCGCCAAAATAATTAATTGGCCATATGCTCAACTTTAATTAATGTACAATGATGGCCTCAGTTGGAACGGCCACACCTCGTGACATGTGAACATCCCCTGCTTTTGCGGCCTGCGGGCTATTTTTAAGGTGTTTTTTGAAATTAAGTTGGGGTTATATTTTAAAATATTTTTTATTTAAAAAAGTATTAAAATAATATTTTTTATTTATAAAAAAATTATTTTTAATATTTGTATATAAAAATAATATAAAAAATATTAATGTAAAACAAAAAAAAAATAATTTTTAATTTTTTCTTAAATAATTTTAAAATACAAAAATAAACCAGACTTATTATTTATGCTATTTATCAATATCTATTACATCACAAAATCTTTAATAGATTACCATAATCTTAAATTTGAGTTATTAATCCTGGTGTTTGAATTAAATTAGGAAATAAATATTAAAAAAATGAGCGGTCTGCTTTATCTCTCTTTGAAAAACTTATAGTTTTTTTTTATTTTTCAATATATAAAAGATTAATTATGGGTAAATTAAGAACAGTCCAAACATAAAACACCAAGACCATCACGATTTTGTTTTCCCGGTGAGAGCTCAAAAGTCATTTTCTTTCGAGTTATTCTCGTTTTGCATTTGTGAATAAAGCGTACTGTATTTAAAAATAAATATGAAATATTTGATTCTCTCATCTTTTTTTTTTAGTTGTGTTATTTTTTTTGATTACATAAAAATTAAAAATATTTTTTTTTAAATTCAGACTTAAGACTTTAGATTAAGTTGTGAAAAATAAAGTATTCTCATGAACCCTAAATGAATTTAGGTTTCAATTTATGAAAGCTATAGCTAGAACAAACCATTGACGACATGGCGTCGTGAACTTCATTTCACTTGACGTCATTGCAGCAACACACAGGACGTAAAATTAGTGATTTTATTGCTATATATATATATTTAAATAAAATCTATGATCCACCAATTTATTTACTCTCGTGGAAACTAAGATTTATCAATTATTTGAAGTTAAATGCCTGCACAATTAAGAAATAAAGTGTTTTCAAAAAATATTATCTGACTTTTCTTCGTAAAGGAACAGCTTTTCAGCTTCAATTACTTTAAAAGGTTGTTGTCTAAAAGTGTTCTTGCATGAAATAATTTTTCATTATTTATTACTAAAAAGAGAAAAATTCATGATTTTTTCATATGGAGCCCTTCAGGTATAGATTCACACACAAAATCTAGAAGCTCTAAGGTGTGTATCTATGTTTTAAAAAAATTTAAATTTTTTATTTACTTCAAATTAATATATTTTTAATATTTTAAATTATTTTAATGTATTGATATCAAAAATAATTTTTTAAAAATAAAAAATATAACATATAGATATATTTTAGCATGAAAAGTTATATGAAAAACAATCGCAATTACATTTTCAAAGAAGCTCTTTACTCTGTCGTTTCTTTACTACGTTAATATATTTTTAATCAAAAATATTTTTAAAAATAAATATTATTATTTATGGCTTATTTTTGCATTTAAGAAGTATTTTTTAAAAAAATTATTTTTTTAATTGCTTTAAATTAATATGATTTTAATGTTTTAAATTATTTTGATATGCTGATATTATAAATAATTTAAAAAAATAAAAAAATATTAATATATATTTAGCATGAAAAATTATTTGAAATGAAACTACGATTATACTATTAAACAAGCTTTTTAATTTATTTTTTTATTGTTATAATATATTTTTAATTAAAATTATTTTAAAAAATAATAATAATAATTTATTTTATATTATTAGCTTATGAGTACTGAGATAATGTTAATAATAATTTTTTAAAAATATATTATTTTGAAGTATTTTTGAATTTGAAAAACAATCTTTACAAACAAAAACACACCGTTGAAGGAGATGATAACTAGAGGAAGAATTCGTTAACTAAAGTTTTGGTTGGTCCATTTTCCAAGGGTAAAAGGCTCAATGGGAGGACGACAACGCAGCACTAAAGAGAATAATAGAAAATTAAATTCTAAGGTCAAACAGTTAAAGTATTATTACGAATAAATATTCAATATTTCCTCTTGTAGAATTCACACGAAACTCCCACACACTGAAAATTAAAGAAAAGAAGGATAATATCACAACACCAATCATTGTAGATGCTCCCGCTCAATCAAATACAAGGAAAAACCTATGCATTGAATGAAGACTAAATTAAACTTTACCTTTATTTTTTTTTAATAAAAGGTATACACTAACATAATTTCCTAGAAAGTGATTTTAGCTGGAAAATTGAGGTGAACTCATGGTCTACTTGTTTTGTTTTACTGTAAATATATTTTCGAATTCAATGGAGATTAATTTTTTAATGCTTAAATGAGTTCTAATAAATTCCTTTAATAATGTCTCCAATACTTAAATCTAATATATATATATAACCTCCTGAACTACTATATCTGGTCTGAAACTTGAATTACTATGAACATAATAGAGTCTAAATTGACTAATAACCATGTGGTAATAATTAAGAATCATGCCTCTTACTTTTTCTTTTGTTATGTTTATTTTACTAAAAAAAAGAGAAAGAAGAAGGAAAAAAAACGTAGAGGTCTGATTGATTGTCAGACTGAGTCTATTAAATGTCGGCTTGTTGACATAAATAAAAAAGCTGTCTTTGCTTGTGCTTGTGCTTCTGCTTCTGTTACCTCTGATTTTTCAGCGACAATTCAGCTTCAATCTCTCTTTAATCCTTGTTAAGTTAAATGAACTTCAAAATGGGATATCTTGTTTTGTTTTGGTGATCAAAATCTCCGTTCTTTCTTTAGATGCTCAAGATTAGTAACTTACTGGGTCATTTCTGGAAGACAAAGAAGTAGACGAGGAAAGAAAGCTCGTTTCCCTTATGATTTTGGTTTTGTTTGTTATGTTGAGGGATTTAGTTGGGGTTTATTTCTTGGTTTAAAGGTGACTTCTTTTTTACTCTTTTTGAGCATTTCAAGAGAAGTTATCCTGCAATTATTGGCAATGGCTATGTAGTTGGAGCCTGAAGCTAAACAAAACAGGAGTTGGGTTTGAGGTGGATGGTTAAAAACTGTGTGGAAGAGAGGAGTTGATTGGAAAAAAAGAAAGAGTTTTTTTTATTCATATCTGCAAGAATGAAGGTTCCTTCAAATGGCTTCTTGCCAAATTTTGCAGAAGGTAGGTTGTCTTTATTCAAAATTTATTTCTTTGATACATGTTGGTGCTATAGCTGTCTTCTGGTTTGCTAGTTTGATTTCTATGGTTACTTCTCTAAACCTGAGCTCATGCTTCCTTTTTTCCTGGTGAAGACTCTTTTATGGGAGTTCAGAAATCTGGTGATTTATTTCTCAATTCTTAGTCTACTTTTCTTAGCATGTACTGTTGATTGAAGATTGAGTTTTTATTTGCAGTTTTGATGTTTTTTGCCCCCCCGGTCGTTCTTTTATGTGAGAACTACTATTTTTTAAATGTTACCACATATTTTTTATGTTATATGGCATCCATGTTTGCATTTGGGGTTTTTAGTTGGTAGATCATTTACTTGTATCTCACTTTCCTGGCATTGAGTATCAGATTTCGTTTGAAAGACTTGGAGTTTCCGTCTAACACTATAGGTTATGCAGGAAGATATGTACGGTGCACGAGTTTGTTGTTAAAATTAACACCTCAAAGGTTCCAATTTAATCTGTTTCTGAATTTATGCAGTCTACGGTTTGATTTTAAACAGATTTTTAAATTTTCTGAATCTTGGAATTTCCTTCCTTTCAAATTCCTTAATTTCTCTTTTCCACTGCTGAATTTAAAGACAGCTTGTTTTCAGTCCAGTGAAAAACATTTCTCACTTGAATTTTTACATTCATAAAATCTTAATGTTAAGGATAACAGTACACTAGCAAGAAATATTCAGTAAGCCCTTTCAGAACCACCGGAAATAAATTCTGTGTGGTTGATACAATTCATGATTCTTACATTTATCTTGGTTATGATAGATCGTGTAATCTTCAGGGTCAGAAATAAGAACCTCACCTGTTTTGAAATTATATGTACTTCGCATTTTCAGAGAGACTGAATTGGTTATGAGAAATATGTTTTATACTCTCTAGTTCAATCAAAGTTTGATTTGTATGATTGTGATAGCATTCTGATTGGTTTTGAATGCAGGGGAAAGAAAATGCATCAATTCAGAGTTGTGGCATGCTTGTGCGGGGCCACTGGTTTCATTGCCTCCAGTTGGAAGCCTTGTGGTTTACTTCCCTCAAGGCCACAGTGAGCAGGTATGTCACCTTCACTAAATCTAACTGAACAGCTACTCTGGATTGTCGTTTCTAATGAAAGTTACTTTGACACTTAAAACTTTCAGGTTGCAGCATCAATGCAAAAGGAGAATGATTTCATACCCAGCTACCCCAACCTTCCTTCCAAGTTGATTTGTATGCTTCATAATGTCACATTGCATGTACGACCTCCATTGTTCCATGCAGCAGTTTGTAATAATTAAACATCTTCGGAAAACATTGCCATGCTTGAAATTGGTGCATATTTTGAATAGCTGGTGTTCTTGGGTGCCTTAGATTGGCTTTCTTGAGAAGAATCAATATATGAGATCTGGTTGTCTGTCCGGAACACAAATTTGATATTCCAAAGTTTTATGTTTGATGATTTATGCATATGTTTGCGCAGGCTGATGTGGAAACTGATGAGGTCTATGCACAGATGACCCTTCAACCAGTAAGCAAAGTAGGTCAGCTATTTAATTTTAACATTATAATAAAACGTTTTTCGCTTATTCTACGCAAGGCTAAATGAGTGTGATTGTGAGGTTGATTGATTAAAATATCTGATCTACAGTATGAGAAGGAAGCACTGCTAGCGTCTGACATGGGGCTAAAGCAAAACAGGCAACCTACTGAGTTCTTCTGCAAAACTCTTACAGCTAGTGATACAAGTACTCATGGTGGATTTTCTGTACCTCGTCGAGCAGCTGAGAAGATTTTCCCTCCTCTAGTGCGTACAGTCTTTTCAAATATGACTAAAATTTAATATTTATGGATCATGTGTCTGCATCTGCCTCACAAATGTTCACCATTGATTATATTGAATAGGACTTTTCAATGCAACCACCTGCTCAGGAGCTGGTGGCCAGAGATTTACACGACAATTCATGGACGTTTAGGCATATTTATCGAGGTACAGCTCCCTTTTGATAGATAAAGTACTTTATGCTACTTCATGGTTAAACACTTGAACAGGGTTGCCATATGGAAATGAAAAGACTGTTTTTTCAAAATTCATCCGTGGATGTATATATGTATCTTTCCTTCCTCAGTCTGATGTGGTTTTGAGCCAGTGAGTTTATAAATTCAGTTTCCAATGTTAACATTAATGTGGCTCCTTGTTAACAAATAGAAAATGAAATTTCAATCTTCTTTAGTATACTGGTGCCTTATGAAGAATAGATCTTTTACAGTTTCGATCAAATATTAGGAGGTTTTTACGTAGTTGATTTCTTATAACTTCAAAACCAGAATAAAGTGCATTAAACTGTTCCTTGATCATAGGGCAACCGAAAAGGCACCTGCTCACTACAGGTTGGAGTGTCTTTGTCAGCACAAAAAGACTTTTTGCTGGTGATTCTGTTCTGTTCATAAGGTATGAGATTGAATGTTTGATATTAAAGATTTTCAGCTGGAATATCATTCTGTTGAGACGAAATAATCTGGTTTGATGTAGAGATGAAAAATCACAGCTTCTCTTGGGTATAAGGCGTGCTAATAGACAACAACCTGCTCTCTCTTCATCAGTCATATCCAGTGATAGTATGCATATTGGAATTCTTGCTGCCGCAGCTCATGCTGCTGCAAACAACAGCCCATTCACTATATTCTACAATCCAAGGTACTGCACTATCTTGTTTATGGTGTTATTGCAAAATTCACAATTTATCTGGTCAGTGGAGAAGGTTAATTTACGAAGCCAAAGGCATGACCTAACAGATGTAATTGATTTAAATAGGGCAAGCCCTTCTGAGTTTGTGATTCCCTTCTCCAAGTATAATAAAGCATTGTACACACAAGTGTCACTTGGCATGAGATTTAGAATGATGTTTGAGACTGAAGAGTCAGGAGTCCGCAGATACATGGGTACAATTACTGGTATCAGTGAAATGGATCCAGTGCGCTGGAAAAATTCGCAGTGGCGCAATCTTCAGGTATTATTAGCTGCTTGTACATTTTGTATGATATGGAGGTTGTGTGAACTTAGTTGTGTTGCGTGTTCTCGTGTAACAATTTGAGACGTTTTAAAAAACAGTCTGGTGGACTATTTTAGAGGCATGCGGTGCTTGAGCTACATTTGTAGAACTTAGTTTCTTGGTTGTGCTATCTGTCTAGTGACATTCTAGAGTTGTATTGATTGTAGCTTCTCTGCCAAACATTGATTTTAATATCTGTTTGATACTTGGTTGCTATTAACTTTGGTTTTACTTGTCATTAGATTATTGGCTCTATACCCACTCAAGCGCATGCCTTACTTTTTTATGGAGATATTTCTCAATTGAATAAATCGAATGGCTAATTATTTAGCTTACCCAACCAATTCTAAATGGTGATAGGTTGGGTGGGATGAATCAACTGCAGGTGAACGACCAAGCAGAGTTTCAATTTGGGAGATTGAGCCTGTTGTAACTCCTTTCTACATATATCCACCTCCGTTTTTCAGACCAAAGTTCCCTAAGCAGCCAGGGATGCCAGGTAAATTCATCAACGACCCTGTTTTTATATTGCAATATATAATAGTTTCACCAGCTGCAAAATTTTCTTATTGACATTTACAATGATTCTTAGACATTTCAAATGGATAGAAACTTACAGTCTAATTTTCTTCTATGTTTTTCCTGTCACTGTATTATAACCAGTGACAGTTGTGTTCAGCAAGAATGTTGATTGAATGTAAGAAAAGAAAAACTATATTGCCTGTCGATAAGTTTTTCCTATCTGGAATTTAAAATCTATAGATGGATTCAAATTTTTAGGCCCGGTACATCCAAGTAAATCAACGTGTCCCATGAAGTAGAGTGTTAAATAGACAAACATTTGTCCATTTACTCTAATACTATCCTTGATATTATTAATTTGCCATCTGTTTTCATTATAGATTGCTGTGTGTCTGTAAACTAAATCTGTTGCAGTGCTTTTGCAGATGACGATTCTGATATAGAGAATGCTTTTAAGAGAGCCATGCCTTGGCTTGGAGATGAATTTGGCATGAAGGATACCCCAAGCTCAATCTTTCCTGGTTTGAGCTTAGTTCAATGGATGAGCATGCAGCAAAATAATCAGTTTCCAGCTGCTCAATCTGGATTATTCCCATCAATGGCTCCTTCCAATGCCTTGCATAATAACCTTAGCACTGATGATCCATCAAAGGTTTTGAATTTTCAATCCCCTGGCATATCTCCTCCAAGTGTCCAACTTAACAAGACAAATCCACAAAACCAAGGCGGTCAGTTGCCTCAGCCACCAATGGCATGGGCTCAACAACAGCAGCTGCAACAATTATTGCAGACTCCTATTAACCAACAGCAGCCACCTTATCCCCATCAGCAGCAGCAGCAGCCTATTTCCCAACAGCAGCAGCAGCATCAGCAGTGGCCACAGCAACAGCCACAGCTGCAGCCAACACAAATACGACAGCCACCACCACAAATACAACAGCAGCAGCAGATTTTCCAACTACCTACACTTAATGACAGTGTGGTTGCCCCTAACCAAATTCCAAATCAGAATTTGCAGCAACCAGTTGTATACTCTCAGCTTCAGCAGCAGCAGTTAGTGGCAAGCAATACCCAATCCCAAAGCATACCTTCTGCTAATAAAAGTTCATATCCGCTGACCTCTTTACCACAAGACTCACAGCTTCATCAACAAATGGAGCAACAATCTAACCTCTCACAGAGACAACAGCAGCATGCTCAATTGCCAGAGTCCCCTCTGCTGTTGCTACAGCAAAACCTATCACAGAGGGCACAGCCACAGCAACAATTGCAACAACTATCACAGTCCAGCCACTCTGAGCAACAGTTTAACTTTCAGTTACTACAGAAGTTGCAGCAGCATCAGCAGTTGCCCTCCCCTGCAAGCTCAGTTCTGCAGTCTCAGCAGCTACATCAACAACAACAGCAGACCCACCAGCAACACCAGCAACTTCAGCAGTCACCTCTGTCACAGAATCAGCAGCCACTTGGCAGTAACAGCTTCTCAACAGCAGCACTTATGCGAACACAATCTTTTCCTATGAACCAGCCTCAAGGCTTGCAGAAACAACCTTTGGCAGTTAGAGCACATTCAAGCATTACAGATGGAGAAGCGCCATCTTGTTCAACCTCACCTTCCACTAATAATTGCCAGATTTCCCCACAAAATTTCCTGAACAGAAACCAACTAGCTCCAGCCATGTTGATGGGTGATTCAGCTATTGAGCCTGCAAGTAATCTTGTTCAAGATCTCCAAAACAAGTCTGAAATTCGTGTCAAGAATGAGTTTCCCAGCTCAAGAGGTCTAGACCAACTAAAATATAAAGGTGCTGTGACTGATCAATTGGAAGCTTCCTCTTCCGGAACATCATATTGCCTAGATGCTGGTAACATCCAGCAGAATTTCTCAGTCCCAACCTTTGGCTTAGATAGTGATGTCCAGTCACATCCTCGAAACAGTCTTCCTTTTGCATCTAATATTGATGCTTTGGCACCCGATCCTTTATTGTCAAGGGGATATGACTCTCAAAAGGATCTTCAGAACTTGCTTGCTAATTATGGTGGTACTACACGAGATATTGAGACAGAGTTGTCCACAGCTGCAATTAGCTCCCAATCATTTGCTGTGCCAAACATACCTTTCAAGCCTAGTTGTTCGAATGACGTTGCCATCAATGATACTGGGGTTTTGAACAATGGATTGTGGACTAACCAGACCAACCAGACTCAACGGATGCGTACATATACAAAGGTTTGTCATCCTGCCTGTTCCCTCTCTTTTAATCTCTAGAGAAGCTCTCAGCTTAACAGACTGAAAAATCTCACCTAGAAAAAAAAAAAATCAATGTTTGTATGTGTTATTGATTATTAGCAGCTTACAATCCTTTTCTCTGAGGAGAAATCAACTCTTTAGTTATTTATTCTTTAACTAGTAACTGGTAAATATTCTTCAACAAATATTATTCCACTGTAGATAATTTTCCTTGCTTCCAAGTAAATATCCTAACGCTGGTTCAAATTCATACAGGTCCAAAAGCGTGGCTCAGTTGGAAGATCTATTGATGTCACTCGGTATAAAGGTTATAACGAGCTTAGACATGATCTTGCCCGAATGTTTGGCATTGAAGGGCAACTAGAAGATCCACAAAGTTCAGACTGGAAACTGGTTTACGTTGATCATGAAAATGACATATTACTTGTTGGAGACGATCCTTGGGAGTGAGTCATGGACCTCAGTACTTTATAACATTACTTCTCTGTCCTTTATGACCTGTTATAACTCTCAAATATGCATTTTGAAATTGCTCTCAGGGAGTTCGTAAGCTGTGTTCAGAGCATAAAGATACTGTCATCTGCTGAAGTGCAACAGATGAGCTTGGATGGAGATCTTGGTAACGTGCCTGTTCCCAATCAAGCTTGTAGTGGCACTAACAGTGGAAATGTCTGGAGGGGGCAGTATGATGATAATTCAGCTGCCTCATTTAACAGATAAATGGGTCAGGTGGAGTATCTTAACTAAATTTGAATTCCCTTGATGGTTAAACCCTTTTTTGCCCTCAGCAGCTGTCCTGGGCGTTCTGTCAATGATTTTTAAGCTGTGTAGTAAAGGAAAATGTGACTGGAATTACATTATCTTGCTGCAGGTAGTCGAGCTCCTGCCACAGATGTGGTGCTAGGTGCTAGAGCTGTGGATTGTCCAACAGCAATCCCCCAAATACTGTCCCCTTTGTTGCAACTTTTGCCTTCAGATGGTAGTATTCCTAGTAGTTCAGCTTTGGATTACATCCGGGAGAGTGGACAGGCGGCAAAGGATCCATGAAAGCATCTTGCGAATCTAGTGCCGATTTAACACACTTTCTCTAGTAAATGCTATGTCCTTTAACAATCGCTAATTACCCGCAATTCCACATCTTGTTAATAGAACAGCACTTTCTACCCTTTAGTGTTAGCTTTGTGGCCTCTCGTAGGTGAAATTCACGTGCATGAACTAGTGATATAAACTTTGATATGTTGTAGAAATGACCAGCCATATACCCGGGATCAGCTGTGAGGTAATTTCCAAAATCTATTTTCATTAATTTTATGATAATGAGAATTTCTATTTGGAAGAATTTCGGCAATTTCATCTTGCAATAATGATAATTTATATAAATTAATTGACAATATCACCGTCAAAATTCAAATCTATCTTGAAAAAAATAAAGTTTTTAATGTAAAAAGAGTGAAGGCTAAATAAATAGCCTTATTTTTTACGACTATTGCTGCCCCCCCACCCCCTGTTTTAGTTATTTTGTATGATGTCTCCTATAATGCATAATGATAGTGTCCGTCACACGGATCAAAGCTAAGTGCACTTTCAAGCATATCTGAATCTTGTATTGAACCAGCAGTGCCTTAGACTAAAAGCCGCCCAGTTCTGTTGTGATTAACTTCATCTTTAGGGAACAGCAGGGTTGGATCCTTAACACAAATGCCCAATTATTACTCACACATGATAGAATCAGTCCCCACTGGATGAGATTAAAACTGCTTTAACCAGTGAATGTAGTCTATTATTATCATCATCCCTATCTTTCTTTGATGAAATCCAACCCCCACCCACTGGGGGTGTCAGCCAGAAATCTTAGTGAGGATTTGCGCTAAAAATTGATTCAAACAATCCAGCAGTTCAAATTACATTCAAAGACTACAATCTCAATCCGTATGCCCCAAAGCAACTCAGCCACAAAACAGTAACACATGTAGAGAATACTGAACTAAGAGAGTATAGCCATTACATCGGAAGCTTTCAATGCGATGTAGTTAGCACCATCACTCCCTTTGAAGTCATTCCCAGCATACTTGGAATACAAAACTGTGCTTCCTGGGGACACAGATAGTGCCTTCCTGTTACCTTCCTCATCAAGTGGTCCAGGTCCAACTGCTATCACCTGTTAATCAAAAAGCAGTATAAACATCACAACCGATGAACATTTCCAGTAATGCATGTGAGAAATGTAAGAAACACTTTATCTCACTGTGCCAATAGAAGGTTTCTCTTTAGTTGCCTCTGTCAGCAACAAGCCTCCAGCAGTTTTCTCCTCTGCCTCAGCAACCTACAATCAAATCCGAATAACAAATTAAAGTGAAACTTCAAGTTCCCATACAACCATGAAGCATGAACAAGATTGTATTTATTGCTAACATGCCATGCCATCATGTTCAAGAGACCCAAAAAGGCAGCATGAGGTGAAAAAAGGGAATTAATGATTCAAGATCAATTACTTCAAGACTAAAATCAACCAGCCGCCAAAGACAAGCAGCATCCCATTGACAAAAATATACTAATCAATATGCGCCAACCAATGGATAGTGGACGGCAATGTACCTTTATGAATACTCTATCATTCAGTGGCTTAAGATCCTTGATATCATCTGTCTCAAGGATGCCGATAATATCATCCTCCTTTAGTATAAGATGACTTGAGCCATCGAACTCCACCTCAGTCCCAGCATACTTGGAATGCACAACCCGGGCACCGGTCTTTAAAAGCAAGGCACCAACCAACCCAATAATTCAGTAGCATATTATGAATGAATATAAGAAAATTAGAAATCATCTAATGGGCAAAAAAATGACCTTCACAGAAATGTCCAGCTTGGTCTTCTCAATCAACTTCCCTTCTCCAACAGCAACCACCTCACCAGCTTGAGGCTTTGTTTGGGCAGAAGATGGAAGTAAGATGCCACCCTCAGACTTCTCCTCAACAGTCTTGATCTTCACCAGCACTCTATCACCCAAGGGCTTAATAGATGTGTACTACAGGAATGAAGTACCATCAAATCAGACAAGCCATTAAAAGCATTGAATTAAAACCCAACAAGAATCAAATTAAACCAAATGAAATCAACCTTCTGTGGATGCAATCGATAACAAAAAGAAAAAGAAAAGAAAAAACCCAAAATAATGTATGAGAAAATACTCTAAACAAATCTAACACTCAGCAAATCAAGAAACAACACATTTTAATTCCTAATTTAAACCATTTTATACAACACAGCACGCTAAGCATACATTCAGCACTTTAAAAGGAAAAACAAAAGCAATTGGTTGGTAAAGAGAATTAATTTTTACCTTGGGAGCGACAACAGTGGCAGCTTTAACTACCAAGCACCGAAAAGGGCGTTGAGAGAGAGCAAAGCCACCAGCTGGTTTAAAAGACGCAAACTTAACATTAGAAGCTCTTAATCCTTCAAAGGAAGACAAGTTCCTTGCTGAAACCGAAATTGAGGATGCTGTCAACTGTGCTGTTGCCATTTTATTTTTTTTCCTTTGGCCACTAATCAATCAAACAAAAACAAAATCAGATTCATCATACAGCAGTTAATGAAATCTTGAACAAGGCATAAGAGAAACATAAGTACCCGGTTCTGGAAATGCTTGAAAGTTTGAGGAAAGCAGATAAAACCCTAGCTAGCAAGAGTGATGAGGTGATGTTTTCGAGTGGGTTTTATGAGATGATAGGAGAGACTTCTAGAATTATATTTGTTGGAGTGTTTTTGTCTCCTAACTCACGCGCTTCTCAACCCGCAACTGAGTCGAGCTCTTAAAACCATTGATATTAAACCCGCTTTGGGTGACCCGGAACTGGATGACAAGTTTTATAGATCAATTTAGATTAATTTAATTTTTTTAAAAAAAATATATTTAAAATTTTAATATTTTATATAAAATTAAAAAAATCTATATAAATATAAACTATATATATATATTATAAAAGATTTTAAATTTCACATTGAAAAAATTTAACTTTTTTCTAATTTTATATAAAAAAATAACTTTTTATTATGAACATAAAATATATATATTGTAGGGTTTTAAATTTTACATCGAAAAAATAATTTTTTTAAGAAAAATAGAGTAATATATACTAAAAAGTTTTAAATTTCATATTAAAAAAAATATTATTTTATCTTTTTAAATTGAAGTATTTAAACCAAAATATTTTTTATTTCACATTAAAATTATATAATTTTTTTCCTGTGAACATAGAGTATATATACAAAATTACTTCAAATTCTACATTGAAAAATAATTTTTTTCTTAAAAATTTAAAATATATATATTAAAGCATTTTAAAATTTCACATTGAAAAAATTATTTTTTTTGTGAAATATATATATATATATATTAAAGAGTTTCAAATTGAAAAGAATATCAATACTTTAAAACTATATAAAAATATTAATTTTAAATTAAAAAATTAATTTTAAAAAAATACAGTTTCAAACCATTTCTAAAAAAGTTTGATTTTTCTAAATTCTAGCATCCAATTCCGGGTATCCTCTTTATTTTTTAGCTAAAATGCATTTTAAATCCTTTCTTTCTAAAATAATAATAAAAAAAAATCATAAATATTTTATTTTTATTTTTTTAGATAAATCAATAATTTTTTCTTAAAAAAATCTCAATTGCTTCTAGTCTTCCAGTGTCATAACTTCATACTATTCACATAATGCAGAGTTCCCAAAAACATGATGAACTATTTTTCCAGTAGACGATCCCTGCAGCCATCAAAATCTATTAGCACAAGAGAAGCCTTGTTATGATCCAAAAATGTTCTTTATCAACCAAAACGACCATTTTCACCGCCAGAATTGCTAGCAGTAAATACCTCTGCAGAACACCAATTTCTTATGGAGGCTGGAATTCCAATATATCATACACAAAATCAGTTTATAAAAATGGAGGTTCGAATTAAGGGTCGAAATTGTTAAAAAGTTGCTAGAAAAAATAATTGGAAAAAACAACAAAAACTCAAAACCTATATCCCATCTCTCATGCAAATCTCCTTTTTTCGCCCATTGCAAACCTCAGAAGAGCCTGCCTGAGCGCTGCAGTGCTCGCTACGCCCATTAAAGAGCAAGGATGCCATGTGATAAAAATACCAAGGCTAGCTATTGTAGCTAAGGAGCTCGAGAGAGAGCAAGGATGTAGATGCTAAGCTCTGATGTCGCTACAGTAATTTTCAATTTTATGATATTTTTTTAATTAATATAGGTGTTGAAATTAGCTTATATATTTCTTGATTAATCCCATAGATCGTAACCTAACAATTACATTATTTTAGCTCTTCTTCAACTGTACTAACCCCAAACCCATGGAGCTACTCGTTAGGTTTGTCCGTTGAAAACCCTAAACTTCAATTATTTTTTTCCCAGTTCAGTACAATACTCTGTGTAACGAGGAAGAGAAGGTTGGCAGCCAACTTAGCAGGTTGGGGGAGATATGAATGGTTGGCTTCCTTTCAAAAAATAAAAAAATAAATAAAAAGTTGCTTATAAAAGAATCAAAATGAAAGGAATGCAGTGTTAAAGGGTGGCAGAGCTAGAAGGCAGGTTTCATCGAATTTAAAAAAGGCAATTCCCCTTAGAGGAGGTCGTAGCCTTTATTTATGAGGAGCACACAAACGACGAGGAATGAATTTATGTTGATCATAAAAGGGATAAGTATCACAATCTCGAAAGGCTTAAATTCCAGGGCAACTAATCTGCGTAGGTCCTCTGGCAACATTTCTTTCAGCCTGGGACAAGATATTGAATCGAGTAGTCGTATTTATCAGACCCAATCCAGGGTTGATTTGGTTAAGAAATTGAATTTCGAATTATATAGATTAACACAAGTTAACTAAAAAAATTAAAAAAAATATTTAAAGTTTTAAATTTTTATATAAAAAAATTAAAAAATAATTCATATAAAAATAAAATATACATATTATAAATAATGAAGTTTAAAAAATTATTTTAAAATATTTTTTATTTCACATTGAAAAAATAATATGTTATTATTTTAAGTTGAAATATTTAAACCAAAATAATTTTTTTATTCTATACTGAAATTGTTTTTTCTTATAAACATATAGTATATATATTAAAGAGCTTCACATTCCACATTAAAAAAATAAAACATCCTTCTAGTATTTATATGATAAACTTTGAAAAAATTTAATAACCAACTAAAAAATATATATAAACAAAGAGGGGTCTATGGCTAGAAAAAAATATATTTACAAAAAAAAAAGAGTGTTAACCCGATTTTGTCGAGCGTCTGGGTCACGGGTCAACTAAGTTTTGCTAATTTTTTTTATCTGGACTGATCCAGCCACTTGATCTATTGGGTCTCAGGTTGATCTGTCGGGCCAATTTAAATTCTTTTCTAGTTTTAGGAAAATTTGTAATATTAGTNATTTTGTCGAGCGTCTAGGTCACGGGTCAACTAAGTTTTGCTAATTTTTTTTATCTGGACTGATCCAGCCCCTTGATCTATTGGGTCTCAGGTTGATCTGTCGGGCCAATTTAAATTCTTTTCTAGTTTTAGGAAAATTTGTAATATTAGTTTGTTTTATGAAAAAATTATAATATTGCAATGGCTATTCAATAATTAAATGAAAAATAATGACAATTATATAAATAATAAGATATTTGTGTTGATTTTTTTTTTAAAAGATGTCAAATGTTACTACACGTATAAAATTTAGGAAATAAAGTTAATGTTTTTTTAAAATAAATCATCAATTAACGTCAAACTTTATTTTGTTTTGATTTTGATTAAAATTTTATAGAAAAACTAGTGGGACATAAATTCAAAGCTATAAATTTAGTTTTTGTTCATGTAAAATAAATTATTTGAAAGATTCTTTTTCAAAAAAAAATTATTTTTCATTGTTTAATTAAGTTAATGAAAATCATTTGAAAATAATTATTTGGTATTTGATATGAATGAAAAGATAAATGTTATAAAGAAAAGGATAATTATCAATTAATGATAAGGTTTAAATAAATTTCATGCATGTTTAGTGTCAAATTTAATAACAAATTAATGATTAATGATAAGATATATAATTTAATAACAAATTTCAATCAACATGTCTTACTGGTATCATTCTTACCTAATAAAACAAGTTTCTAAGATTATTTCAATTTTTTTCTTATAATCATTCTATATAGAGATGTCAATATAACTTAAATCCAAGTTTAATTGCTAAAGAATATTTTATGATATTTCCATAAAACACACACACGTAATAATGCTACTAGTTCTTCTTAAAGTTATTGTATCATGCTTGCACTTGTAAAGGTTGGTTCAGTCTTTTTTTCAATTTCTAATCTAACTTTAATTAACATATCATAAACTTTAATATCTTCCTCATCTATTTTTGATGGTTTTAAAAAAAGATTTATTGTATTAGATAATACCAATTCATGGTCTTGATCTAGCCTTTTTTTTCTCGAGTTCTATTTTGTTATCTAATTTGTTAAAGCATCATTAAAAGCCTCAAAACATGATATTAAATTAAAATAACTCATTTAATATCATGTTTTATACTCTAAGTTATCTTATTTCTATTATAGATTATTTAGCCTGTAAAAATCTATTATAGTCACTCGATGCATGCTATCTTTTAGCTAATAACGAAGTCAATATATCTTTTATGTTACACATACCTATAAAATAGATTGAATCAAGATTATTATTGTCATCCTTAGATTAACCACAAATATTTTATAATTTCTTAGATTATTTCAATTGATTCATTCGGGAACAAAACATTAAAACTTAATATAAAGATAATGACACTCACGTATTAGTATATATCCAATCTCCCTCAAGTATAGTGTTGTAGCTTGTCTTTATTTCTACTATAAAGAAAGTCATTCTAGAGGTCTTAGACCTAATAATTAGGTATGCCTATAACACCCTCATGATATTTCTTATGCCCTTGTAAAATCTAATATGACCAATTATAATAAAATCATGTCAGTCTTATAATAACTAACCTTTGTGATCAAGGACTTAGACATAATATTTAGTGAGGTAACATTCTTAATTGAAACCTTTTGCACTAGTACTTCATTAAAGTTAGTTGTAATGCACCTAGTCAATATTGGCTTATAAAAAGTGAGTTATAATTGTTGTTTAACTATCAATTTAGATTAGTTAACTTTAACAATTTATGCATTTTTTTTTTGCAATGTTTTCATAGTTGTTGCTACCTATTTTTTAACTTTATTTAAATTTTTTTTTTAAAAAAAACCTAGCCTTTAAAAAACCTAAAATAAAGATGTTTATTAAGTATTAATGCAAGCTAAATTCTCCTTTTATTGATATGCACGTAAATCTAGGTCTAATATCTAACTTCTAATTAATTATTATGTTAAGGTCTCTCATTCTAAATAGAGTTATATCTCTTTGGTTATATGTGCATTCAAATTTATAGATCAATTTTATTTTTTTTACCGATAGTGACTTCTAATCGTTTGGATGATTGATCACTTCTTCAACAATTGTTGGTCAGAATCACAAATGCACGAATTGTAACAAGTAATAAAGTGATGCTTAGAGTGTTGTCACGTGGGAATTTACAAAAAATACTAAGAACTACCAAAATCTCTTAAATTATAATCTATTTGAAAAATCAAATAAGAAAGTTTGCTGCATAAAAAATAATAATTAAAAACAAACAACCAATTAATTAAATAGTATTGAATTCAATTTTAATGGATCCTAGGATTTCTGACTTACCGTAACTATTTCTATATGAATTTTCTAAATTGAATTATTTATTTTTATTATTGATAATTAGGTTTAATTAATTTAATTACTAATCTCTGTTGAGTATCAATGAAATATTTCAACAAGCAAACTTTATACATCTCTATGAAAATTCTGAACTTGTCAAGATTCATTAAATACTATAAAACTTTTAAAGATTACACATGTTCCATATATATCTTTATCTTATAGATACTTTAGGTTATTTCAAACAATGACTGAAACAATTATCACTTCTCAATCTCAAATTGAATCCTCAATTATGCAAATGTTAGCTAAACATACATAAATATTGAGCATAGAATAAAACACTTAACAACTAATGGATTAATTCAATTAAAGAAATTGTTCATATATTCACAGCTAGGTTACATAAAAAATTCTCAAAATAAAAGACTACTCCATAGCTAAATTAAAGAAAAACAAACTTAATACAATGAATATCACTTAAGAATGGAGAATGACAAGAGAAAAGTTGGACATCTTGAAGTTTCTTGTTGCCTCTTCTTTTTCTGTTCAGTTATATTCATATCTCTTTTGATGCTACCTCTTATATTTTGTGGTGTGTTTAGAGTGTCAAAAATCATTGTTAGCTATTTTCTAAAGAGATATGTCCAAAAGGAAGGAAATCAATTTCCTTTTCTATCCCTGATTCTTTCCCTTTCTAATATTACAAGGCAAATTTGAAGCAAAAAAATATGCAAATGAAGACTTCTTTATTTTCGGAAAAATTGTATAAAATCAAATTTTCTTTTTAATGAAACTAATATTGAAATTGTTAGTTATTTGGAACTCGAGATATAGGCCAAAATCTAAGATAATATCTTGGTCACAGGAATTTCAGGTTTGATTCAGACTTTATCTTTCAACTCGTTTTTTGGGTTTCATAGTGGGAAAACTAAATTCTATACTCTTCATATAAATTGTAAGCCTATGTCTTATAATTTCAGAATGGTAAAGAACATATGAAATGAAGTTGTGTAACTCTCATTACAACCCAAAAATCAATTAATGCTTAGTTTTAATTACAGATTCAACCTACTTCAATAATTTAATACTTTAAAAACACATTGAATCCCCAAGAAGTAAATAGTTCTCCAAGGCATCTAAAATCCTTATCAACTTGTATGATACACATGAAATACGTTAAAATAAAGCAAGAATAATTAAAAATATATATGCAATAAACTTTCTTATCAATATTATTTATGGATTAAGGACTCTTCTAACTTTGTCAATTCTTATAATTCACTAGCAATTTTACCTCTCTTCTCTTGTTTTACGGTGAATAATAAATGTTTTTTACATTTGATACTTGTATTTTATTTCAGGTGTAAATAAATTAATTGATAATTTATGTCAACACGGAGAGTTAAGTATTTTCCAACAATTAAGCAATTGTTGGGTGTACTTGACAATTAGACAAAGTACTTTCAAATCTAGGGCCAAGCAATTCAATTTCAAGTTGGAGACTAAGCACTCGAGTTTCTTCCTTATCCCTCTTTTTATATAATTAATCAAAATAAATAATACATAAAAAGCATGCTCTTATATGTCGTATGCTTGTTTAAGGCTTAGCTACTAGTAGGGGTGGGCTAAACCTTTACAGGTTACAGAAATTCCTAGATTATTTAAACTCAAGTTGAAAAAACCTTTCAGTGTTTTAAATCTAGGCCATATAACTGAATACTATTATTATTTTTTTAAAGTATATTGAGTCTAGTTTATTATTCATATTTAATAGTATTTGATCTAGTTATCAAGATAAATTTAATAATTTTTGATAAAGAAAACCATGTTGTTAGTTGTAATTCTTGATTAAAAACATAGCAAATAAACATTATGTTTAATAATATTAATTATATTAATAATATTAATTATTATTATTATTTAATGATAATAATAATTTTACTCTACAAATCAAATCAATATTTGTTTTTCAAAATTAATGATATATTTTTTAAATGTTTAATTATGATAAAAATAATAGAATTTATAATACAAATAATAATATTTTTAATATTAACTATAATAAAAATAAAAATATTTCTAAGACAAATAATAAAATTAAAAATATTTTAATATAAATAATAATATTTTTAATATTATTAATAATATTAAACTTGCTCAAATTTAAATAGGTCTGTCTTCAACACTAAATCAAAGAGTTATGAGCCCCTTTTGAATGCGATATCTAAAAGTCTTGAGTCTAACTGTAACTCAAACCCATTTAGAGTTGGGTGAGAACGCCTAACTCAAGTGTCTTAGGTTTGTTCTCCTGATATTTTTAAACAAATTTGGTCAAACATCTCTTTACAAACCCAAGTTTCTTGGGTTTAAAAGGGCATGTCAGACCCAAGTTAATAATAATTATAATAATATTGGATTTTATCCAATATTTTAATATAAATAATAATATTTTAAATATTATTAATAATATTAAATTTACTCAAATTTAAATAGGTCTGTTTTCAACACTAGGTCTAAGAGCTTTGAGCCCCTCTTGAATGTTATACCTAAAAATTTTAAATTTGATAGTAACCCAAACCCATTAGAGTTAGGTGAGGACACCTAACTCAAGTGTCTTGGGTTTGTTCTCCTACTACTTTCAAGCAACTTCGATTAGACACCTCTTTACAAACTCAAGTTTTTTTGGTTTATAAGAGTATGTCAAACCCAAGTTAATAATAATTATAATAATAATTGATTTTACCCTTCAAATTAAATTAATATTTTTTTTACAATAATAAAATTTATTTCAAATTTAATAATATTAATAATAATATTAAACTTATCTTACCTAAATTTTTATAGTTTTTCATCTCTTCAGATAAAACTTATTGTTTTTTTCTATAGTAATAATATTTTTCTTAAAGTTTATTATTATTAATAATGATGATAATTTTAGTCTTCAAAATTAATGATATATTAAAAAAAACTAATTATGATATTAATAATATCAATTATAATAAAATTAATTGTAAAAATAAAAGATTTTTAATATTAAAAATATTAATTATAATAAAACATAATAGTATTTATAAGACAAATAATAAAAATTTTAATATTATTAATAATAAAATTTAAAATATTTATAATACAAATAATAATATCCTTGGGTATGGCTGCACAACTAGATCCAATTTTTTTTTGAAGTGTTTTGCTTCTGATTCAGCCAAACTTAACACTATTGAGTCCTGTTAGGCAACAAAACCCAATATTGTTACTTCTTTTTTAAAGTATTTTGAGTTTAGCTTGATAATTAGATCTAATGACGTTTAGTAGAGAAGACAATGCCTCCAGCTGCAATTCTTAATAAAAGAACACAATGGAGAAACTCCTCTCGAGGCACTACAATGTCGTCCACAATTAAAATAGTTTATGGCTATAATATCATTTACAATGCGATGTATTTGTATCCACTTCCATGTGTTTTAAAAGAATCTAGTAGAAAGTAAATCCAAACAATGCAATTCACAATAAAAAAAATTTATAATTCATAATAATTCATTTTACAATAAAATACTAATCTTTTTAATTATAGTTAATTCACATCTATATCTATAGCTTTTTAACCCATCCAATAATTTTTCTTTTGAAATTGTTGCTATCACAAGAGATATTTAGGAGTAAGAAACATACTAGGCCTAGAAAGGAGTCATTACTTAAAAAAAATAAAAAAAACAACTCTAATTTTTAAAATTAAATTAGTGAATTCTTAATTCACTCTAAAATAAGGATTATGATAACTTGCTATTATAAAATTTTTAATTATGAATCCTAATAAATACTTAACTGATCAGGTTTTAGATTTATTTTTTAATAATTATAAGTTTGAATTTTTTAAGGGTTGTTGGAGATTTATATAATTATTAATTTTAATACTTATAAAATTAATCAATATATATAAACCAGCCCAAATACTTATATTAATTTTAAAAATAAATCTAAATTTTGAGTATAAACTTTAACATCAGCATTAAGAAGAGTTCTTTGAATACACTCGCTCTATCGATGGAGAGGAGCGCGTTCTTTAAAATCATTGCTGTTGAAGAAAAAGAATGGTAGTTGAGAAATCTTGAAAGATTGAGGACCCAGTCATGATAAATATTTATTTGAGGGCTTGATCAAAACTACCTATATAGTTGGAGAGCTTATTTGCACTTATTCCTTTGTCCGGACACGCGGGCAGTTGAGGACGATAGCTTTCTCATGAATGACCATCGATAGAGCTCATCCATGACGCTAGCCGATGTGCGCGTTGCAGCACGGTCAAAGAGAAAATTGCCTGACGTTTTAAGTGTGACGCATTATTGGTCGCCTGCTGGATCTCTGTTATAGTAAGCGCCGGATTTTCAATTTAAGAAGCTTCGTGCAGCTGCAAATCCTTTTAGAAGCTGTGCCAAATATCCCGTAAAAAAATTAAGAAACTTCGTGTAGCTTCACTGGCAGTAAAGGTCCTGGTCTTCTTCTTTTCCTTTTTATATTTCAACTTCTTTTTTTTTTTATTAATTTCATCATCTTACTCTTATAATAGTCACCTACCTGAGTTATTAAGTACAGCAATTCATATATAATATAATTTTAAACTCGAATTAAATTAAAAATTAAATTAATTTTTTTATCTTATTATCAAGTTTCATTTTCCAATTAACCAACTTATTTTTAAATTAACTAAATTGACTATGTCATATCAAAATAATATCAACGTAATTAAATCTTAAATCTAAATGCAGAAGAAGTTGGGTTAAAAAAATTTTCATATCAATTTTTTTTTAATTTTTTTGTTAAATTTTTTGTTTTTTATTATTGATGATTCTTAATATATTTAATTAAATACATGCATGAATTTTTTATAATTAAAATTAAAAAAATATTTAAAAAGCTTGTATATTTATTTTTTTAGCAAAAAAATTATCCGACCCTGATCAAACAAGTAGTTTATTCTATTTAATACACCAAAAATGATGTAGAGTGTATATATATACCTTTAAAATGGTAGCAGAGGAGAGGAGAGAATGGCTAAAAGGCTGCCTAGGATGTCAAGTAAATTTTGTATTCTTTGGAAGAAAGTACTGCAATTGGGAATGAAATTGGAGATAAAATTAAGGAAATAACTTGGAGGGTGCATGGCTTTATTAGATACCTAATATATATATATATATATATATATATATATACCTAGTTAATAGCTAGAGTATTGCTTACTTTTTTGGACTTACTAGATATCGTGGAAAACTCTACCACGTATCAGTACCAGCTAGCTGGGAAGGTATTTCAAAATGTAAATTTTCTGCGTGGACTTCATAGAAGCCACTTTGACCATACAACAAGTACACAACAAAAGGGATACAAGCTTTTCTGCTTCCTTCTATTCTTTTCTTTCTTTTATGCTTGGAGACTTCCTTTACTTCTTCTTCTTCTTTATTTTTTTTTTGTCTTAACTCATTTTAATATCGTTTTTATATATTATATTTTCAATGGTGTCCCTAACACCATTGAAAAATGACATACATCATGGTTCCACAACATGAAATTCCCTTTAACATACATTTTAGTCCCTAAGTTTTTTTTTAAATGTATTTTGGTTCTATATCTTATTTTTTCTACCAATAAGGTCTTTAACTGAAAATTTTATGGGCATCTTATTTCACAGCAAATATAATTTAGACCCATACATGTATTTTTTTTCAATTAAGTCCCTATATGTCAAATTGTACATTTGTTAAAATTAGTCAAACAATTTAAATGTATTGATGAATAAGGCAAGAGTTAAGTGAATTTAAACATAAGTACACATTAAAAAAAAAAAACTGTTGTTTCATAAAATATCAGTACATATCATGATTTTTTTTTTTTGAAAGGTGCTTAAATGCCCCCAACGATAACCAACTCTCTACTCAAGATAAACACTTGCTTTTATCTATAATTTTTAGTTTTTTCATCTTAAATCTCTTTGCTAAATTAATTTATGTATCGGAAGGTTAGAGTTTCAAAATTGATTTTTTAAAAATAATAATATCTTAAATTTCAGCTTTCCGAAGGTAGATAATCACAAGGATATATTTTCAGAATAAAGCAAAGTAACCACCATTTTATAATTTAACATAGAAAAAATTACTATGCCAACCAGAACTATTATCTAAAATCACGGGCCAGTCAAGAAAATTATTATAAATTATTAAATTTATTTACATTATTTTTTGAATTTACTAACATTATTAAATGATTTGCTAATATTTAGTGTAATAATTTTTCATATAGATTTTCACTTCAAGGAGGGGAAAAGGCTTTGGGACCCCAGGCGCACACCGAAGACTAAAGTGATATGGTTATAAAGCTTGTCGTATAGTATCACTTTCTAATTTCTTTTAAGTATTTTATTTTCATGCTAGATAATACTAGATAAATGAAGGTAAAGGAATTACATCCAAAAACAATTTAGATTTAATAGGAAAAAAAATTCAAGAAGGACAAAGTTATAAGAAAAAAATAATTTTAGAAACCTTTTTTTTTTAAAAAAAAAGGAATAAGAGAATGAGAACAAAATATTTTAATTTCATAAATTATTCTAAATTAAAAAATTATAATAAAGAGAATAATAATGAAATTTTAAGGATAACAAACCTCAATGGTTAATTTGATTTTTTTAGACTAACACAAATATTAAGTAGGAAAGAAAGGAAAAAAAGTTACTCATGTCAAACTAATAATAATTATACCACACATGCTTGTTGTATATTGAGTGAATGCCAAGGCGCTTTAATTGATATTTTAAAAATAAAATTTTGATTATTAAATAGCACTGCACATATCATTTAAATCTGATGGATATGCTTTTCGCTTTTATTTTTTTAGTTTATTTATAAAATTATTATATTGTTTTTAATAACAACTAATAGCTATTGAATAGCAAAATAAAAAAAATAAAAGAACTCATAAATCAAATGCAAAGCTTTTAAAATTTAAAAGGTAATGAAGTAATTTAATTGTTTTAAAATAAAATAAATGATTTTGCCCATGAAAAATAAAATAATAATTAATAGGTACCATAAAAAAAACCCTCTACCCCTGAAACAAAACTAAATGATTTTGCCCATGAAAAATAAGATAATAAAATAATAATTCAGTATGGAAATTCACTTTTGAAATGTGAGTATAAGCACCATAAAACGAGGGATAAAAGACAAACGTGCTTTCAACATTCCATTTGAAGCCCCGCGTCCCAACATTACAAAAGCTCATTCAGTCCCCAGGTGTCAGCTTCGCTACCCTTTGGTCATTGCGGCTTAAATTTTGAACGCGGCGTTGCTGACCTCTTACAGTCAGAGACTTCACTACCCCTTGTAACATTCATGAACATATAAAACCCAATAGCCGCAGATTCTCTTCGTCAACAGTCTTCCCCGAGAAAAAAAAATCCTCTCTTAAGCCGAACAAAGAGAGAACACAATCATTACAATATATAGTTGAGAGTAACAAAAAATCAACAAATGGTGAAGTTCAACACAGAGAAGCCAGTTGCAGAGAGAAGTGACTCAAAATACAAGGGTGTTAGAAAAAGAAAATGGGGCCGGTGGGTGTCTGAAATCAGGCTACCGAATAGCCGGGAAAGAATTTGGCTAGGATCATATGATTCGGCTGAAAAAGCAGCACACGCTTTCGACGCAGCCCTTTTCTGCTTGCGCGGCAACACAATGAAGTTTAATTTTTCGGAGAACCCTCCAAACATAGCGGGTGGCGGCTCACTTTCTCCCTCTGAGATTCAAGAAGCTGCCGCGAGGTTTGCCAATTCGGAGCCCCAAAGAGGCCAATCCGGTAAGCTCGAGGCGGATCAATCCACATCTGTGTCCGAATCTCGACCGGAATCACCATGTCTTTCGGCAGCATCAGATGGAACTGTCCGATCGGATGGTGGTGAATTGATACGGGACATGCCTTTTTTTGATATGGTAATGAGTACAGGTTCGAGTAATCACCCCAAAGAGTATGGGATATTTCCGGGTTTTGACGATCATCACAGCGGTTTTTTTGCGCCATCATTTTTACCCAATCTTGATCATGGAGAGGGGTTCAATCTCGATGGCGTTTTAGAAGAAGATTCGTTTCTCTGGAATTTCTAAAGAGACTTTGCTTTTGGTCAGAAATCCTGGATAGTCCGAGTCCCCAGAATTACTGGCTAATTCTTTTTGACCCAGCTGGGTGTGATTGCTGGACCATCTTCAAACGGCCATCCTACATCGCCTTTATTGCTCTGAATGGGAGTCAAGAGTTTCACGATAATGGTGTTCCGTTTGTAGATTTTGTAAGTTATTGTATTGACAGTAAATATAAATAAAAGAAGAATTTTTTATTAAATCATTATTTGAATTAAATTATTTTTTATTATTAAAAATAATAATAAAAATTATGGATTATTGAACATATTAAATCTCTATGTTCAAAATATTCATATTTATTTTATGGGTATCAAATAGTAAAAAACAATATACTATAAATTTAAATGTTTTATAAACTTATGTGAACATCCGGTTGATCCCTCAGCCGGATTTTAAGGTTAAAATCTCAAAGGATGCCTTTTCAAATTTCAATTCTTTCAAGATTTAGTTCTTAATTTTTTTAAAAAATTTGTCTTTAACTATTAACCTTTTTCTAACATTTTTTTTAAAGATTGTAATCGAATTCTTAAATTCAACCGTTTATATTTCAATACCTTAAATAATACATGTGCCAAAGCGACCAATCGACGAAAATATAAGCTTGCAAAGATGTTGTACATAGATAATCACTGATCAGTAAATTGATTAGCACTAGGCACAGTTGCGATTTTTGGGAGTTTTATAAGAAACATGAATGTAGTTAAATTATCTATATAACTAAAAGGTGGGGGTAAATTATTGTTTTTCCACAATGATTTTTTTCCCCCAACTTTCCTCCTAATTACTTAGTTTTTCAATTTTTTTTTATTTTTTTAATATTTTTGTTGATTTTATTTTTTAAATATGAAGTTAGTTAAAAATTTTGCTTTGTAATTTTTTTTTAAATACTGTGGATTTGTGTAGTGTTTTCTTATATAGTTTTTCTATTTATTTTTTATTTTTTAAAATTATATTTATCAATTTTTTATGTTAAACTGATTGAGAATTTAATTTTGTAATTTTTTTCATATATATAACTAAAGGTTGTGGAAAAATTATATTTTTTTCATTGTTTCCCCACATTCAATTATTCCATGGATCACAATAGTAATCCATGGTGACTTTTTTTTTTCTTTTTTTTTCAAACTTTCCCCTCTTTTTTTGTTTTTTTTTTCAAAATTACTTTTTTTTTTACAAATGTTTTCTATTTTTTAAAATTATTTTTGTTGATTTTACTTTTTAAATATTGAGCTAGTTAAAAATTTTACTTTGTAATTTTTTTCTTTAAAATATCTTGGATTTATGTGGTATTTTCCCATATATTTTTTTTTATTTTTCAAGATTATATTTGTCAATTTTTTTAATATCGAGTTAATTAAAAATTTAGTTTTTTAATTTTTTTAAAATATTGTTGATTGCTATAGTATTTCTCTGCATGCTTTTTTTTATAATTGTTTTAAAATTATCTTTTTTTATTTTATTTTTTAATATTAAACTGGTTAAAAGTTATATTATAATATGTGAGGAAACCACTGTAACTTTTCTAGTAAATTATTGTGGATTGTTATAGTGTTTTTTCCCACATAGTTTTTTATTCTGTTTTGTTATGTTTTTTCTAAAATTATCTTTATCAATTTTATTTTTTAAATATTAAGCTAGTTAAGAATTGCAATTACAAGTAAATACAAGTTTTTCCTCACAAAACACTATAGATTAATATAATTTTTCCTTATATGGTTTTTTTTCTAATTTCTTTTATGTTTTTATTTTTTGTAATATTTTTTTTAAATTATCTTCATTGATTTTATTTTTTTAATATTGAGTTTGTTGGAATTCAACGTTGTAATAAAACTTAATCATGTAGGGAAATCACTATAGCTTTCCTTACAAAACATTATTGATTGCTACAATATTTCTCCATATAGTTTTTTTTATATATTTTTTTTTTAAATTATCTTTATCAATTTTATTTTTTTAATATTAAACTGTTTGAGAATTACAATTACAAGTTATTATAAATAAAGCTAAATCGTGTGGGGATTCATTATAGCTTTTATCACAAAATACTATGAATTGCTATAGTTTTCCAACATGTTTTTTTTTGTTTTTTTCATTATTTTTTTCATATTTTTTTAATATTGAGTTCATTAACAATTTAAATTTTTTAATTTTTTCTTTAAAACACTGTAAATTATTGTAGTTTTTTTCCATATAATATTTTTTCAAAATTATATTTGTTGATTTTTTTATTATTGAGTTGATTGGGAATTATAATTACAATAAAGTTAAATCATATAGGAAATGCGTTGTAGTTTGTCTCACAAAATACTATGGATTATTACAGTATTTTTTTAAATGGTTATTTTATTTTATTTTATTGAAAAAAACACTATAGTTTCCTTATAGTTGATTGTCAATTGCTACAACATTTTTTCTTATAGGTTTTTTTCTTTTTAAAATTATCTTTGTTGGTTTTTTTTTATATATATATATATTAAGTTGCTAGAGAATTTAGCTTTGTAATTGTATTTGCTTTTTATTAATACAAAAGCTAAAAAAAAATTTCTATCATGAAATATTTGCGTTATTATACCTCTAGTTTCTATTACTTATGTAACACTAGTTTACAATTATAACACTATCAAGTATATTTTTTTATAGATCCGCACCAAATGTGAACATGTCATCTCGTTATAATAATAAAACATTATTACATAGCATGTCATTTTTTATACTTGACTTTGTATCATATATTTAATCTTCTTAATTAGTTATATATTTAAATTGATACCATCTATATGGATAAAAGTTAAATATGAACTTAGATATTATATGGAAATTTTAAAATAATTTTAAAGGTTATTTTTTATAACTTTTCCATTTTTATTTACTAAATAAACTAGTGCAATTATTATTATTATTGTTATTGTTATTCTTATATGTTGAAAGAGTTTGATTTTTCAATGTCGTAATGTTCAATGGTAAACCAAGCACCTTTTACTTTAGTCATGAAAATTTTAAAGAATATTTTTTTTTATGTTCTAGGTTAAGGAATTTTATCATGGATCTTACAGTATATAAATTCTCTTTCAATATATTCTCATAAAGAAAATGTTTTTTTATCCATTCAATGATGCTATCATAACTAATCTCACTCAATCTATAATCTAACTTAATGATAAACACATTAAATAACTAGTAATTTACTGTGATTTGTGCACTCATCCCATAATAAATCATTAAAATCTTTTAAAATTTAAAAAATTTTAGTTGCATCTATATTTGATTTTTCATCTACATGTGAACCTTACATGAATAATAATAATAATTCATCCTCATTGCATTATCACTATACTTTTATAACAATTACTATTAACATTTATAACTTTATGTATATTATTAGAACTCTATGTATATTGCATCTATGTATATTGTTGAGTCAATAATTTTTTCTAACATGGTCTTATAAGGAAAATAGGGTTGCACGTATGTAAACCAACACAAATATTTCTCAAGAAACCTTTTTTTAGAAGATTATTGTCACTACATCTAATTGGTGAAACTTTTTAGTTTTATACTTAACACATGAGCATTTAATTTCACCTCCACTATATTATTTAGATTTGAAAGTATAAAATTAATAAAATCCTAAATTTATTTACAAGAATCTTCCCTATACAATTTATAAGGTGAATTTCGATACAGCAAAAAATGATCATCTAAGAATAATCATCCATTATTTATATAACTTATATTGAATATTGATGAAAAATTTATTACTAATATAACAATAAATTTAAAATTCAAAATTAATAATTAAAAATAAATTCACAATTTAATAATCAATTATCATTTATATAAAAATTCTACAATGTGTCAAAATATGAACTAAATAAATCAAATTACCAACTAGTAATCAGTATCCAAATAATTATATATCATATATTGAATTTAAACTTATTCAATATAAATTAATACCATTTAATTGTTATCAATTCCATAAAAAAATAATTTTATTAAAATTTCTAACTTAGTAATAAAATTGATATATTATGATTGGTATCTAATGAAAAACCCATCATTTCTTCTAGTATAACATACAAATCATACCTTAATACAATTAAATTTTCAATGAGAACATTACACAGACACACACTACATAAAAATTAAATGGATAAGTTTGCTTACTTGGTGTAAGGAATTTTAAGAAAAACTTAAATCAAGACTGTGATGTTGATACTACGAGTGTTGGTGTAGCTAAATTTATGAGAATGAGACCTAGATTTATAGCAAAATAGAAGGGAAGAGGTTGTTATTTCATGTGGTGAAAAGAAAAAAAGAAAAGAAAAGAAAGAAGATGTGAGGCAAGGCTTCAATATGTTAATATATTTTTAAATTTGCTAATGAAACTCGATGAAAACTAGTGATTGAATAATTCAATTAGAAAATAATGATATACCATGTTACTAATATAATCATTAACTTAATATTTCTTAATTTCTTATTAATTTTGTTTTCTCAACAATTTCATTGTCAATAGTGACATAATATATTTTATCACTAATGCTATTGGTAATGTTTGACCGATTATTTCCATCGCTATTCCGATTATTTCCATCACTATTGTTATCAGGCACTATTCACAAAATTTTTTTTCATTAATTTTGTTGTTATTGAACAATTTTATAAAAGTGATTATTGTAATTTATATTTAAATTATTTTTCCAAATAAATTTAATATAAATAAATTGTATTTACATCATGCATAATCATGTATGCTTAGCTACTAGATTAACTATCCAAGACAAATATAAAAAAGTGTATAAAAAACAGTTGAGATAAGATAAGATATTTATATTTTATTTCTTCTTACTTTTTTTACTTGGAAAATAAATTCCCTGTTTAAGTTTTTAACTAGTTTTCATATATTTGTTTTTAATTTATCAATTAGCATATTTTTTAATCAATTGTATTCAGGATATACATGCATCAACTTTACATTCTTCAACTAGCAATTTTATGATAAAAAAGAAAGCACCTATAAAACGAACAGCTCTTAATTTCTTCTGTATTAAAAACTAATTTGTTATCAGGTAATTAAATCATAAAAGCATTGCTAGACTATTCACTTGACAATCAATAGTCTAGCCTGATTCCAAATTGATGGGCCCTTTTATTTTTTGTTTGCTTATTGTCAATGGCATAGTTAGACTGCTAGCTGGCTAGTTGGATGGGAATTTGAAATGTTATAATAATCCCTGCGCGTTGAGTTTTTGCAGTTCCCAAGAGAATTTCTAAGTAGCATCGTGGTTTGACCCTCAAAGAGCTCATCCATGACGCACTGCGCGAGCTGGGCATGCGAGATAGATTTGGCTTACGCATTGCTTGGTGTTATAGCCATGACGCCTGGATTTCTTGCCATATTACGCTCTCCGTGACTTGATCATTGCTCGACTAAAGAAGCAACAATGGAGCTTCCATCTTTGAATTTTGGCGTCCAGACAAGTCTCATTTCAGTAGTTTGGGACTTAGAAGCATGTGTATAGTAATAATTCCTCTAAAAAATTGAGGCTTCAACCACGAATATAAATCTATGCATTAACAGTTCGATGAAACTACAAAGGAATTAAATATATGTCACATTAACTTCATTTAATGGGATGTAGTAAAGAATTTTTTTAACAATGTAAGTATTTAAGCCAACCTATATATATATATCTTAATTAATTTTATAAATTTTAAAATTACCGACTATATAATCTGTGTAACGACTGTCTTATCTTTGTGTAACTGAAGGTAGTAAGGATTGAAAAGAGTAATAATGTCCTCGATTGTAAAAATAATTGCGTAATCAATTAATAGATCGAAGAAGGGGGACGAGTTTCCACGTCACAAGGGACAAACAGTGGCCTGACCCCAAGCATAGAGCTGATAAGTATAGAAGAGGCGATGGATGTAAAGCTTTGTCCTTTAGTAGCACCCTCTCTGGATTTTGAGTATTTTATTTTTTTTGTAGATAATTTGAACCACGAGAAATAAAAGCCACACGTGCTTTCAAAGCCCCGCGTTTAGACGCTAACTTACTCATCCTACACGTGTCAGCCTCACTGCTTTTTTCGGCTTTTGTTTTCAACGCGCCTCATCCTTTTTGACCCTTTACTGTCGTACCTTACTGCCATCGGCCCTCAGCCATCAGCCATCAGGCGCACATATATAAACCAGAGAGCCGCAGATTCCCTTCACAACAAACACCACCACAAAAGCAGAGAGCACATCCTCTTCTAAGATCAACAAAGAGGAAAACAAATCACTACATGCATAGAAACTAAAACCATAAATGGTGAAGCACAGCGTCGAGAAGTCAGTTGCAGAGAGAAGCGACTCAAAATTCAAGGGTGTTAGGAAAAGAAAATGGGGTAAGTGGGTGTCAGAAATCAGGCTACCGAATAGCCGGGAAAGAATTTGGTTAGGGTCGTATGATTCTGCAGAAAAGGCCGCACGAGCCTTCGATGCGGCCCTTTTCTGCTTACGGGGTCGAGTTGCGAAATTTAATTTTCCGGAGAACCCTCCAAACATAGCGGGTGGCAGGTCACTTTCTCCAGCTGAGATTCAAGAAGCTGCAGCAAGGTTTGCCAATTCGGAGCCTCGGAGAAGCCAACCCCACCGGTTTGAAACAGATCAATCCGTATCTGTATCCGAATCCCGAGCAGAATCTCCCTGTCCTTCTGTTGCATCTGATGCGACTGTCCAGATGGAAGGTGGTGAATTGGTGTGGGATGGGCCGTTTTTGGATATGTTAATGAATACGGGTTCGTGTAGTCACTCCACGGAATACGGGATATTTCAGGGCTTTGATGATCTTTACAATGATTTTTTCCCACCTTCATTAATTCCTAATCTTGATTATGGAGAGGAGACCAATCTTGATGGTGTCTTAGAACAAGATTCGTTTCTGTGGAATTTCTAAAGAAACTTATTTTTTGGTCGGTAATTCTGGATTGTTTTAGTTCCTAGAAACACTGACAAAATTCTTTTTACTAGGTAAGGTTTACTTGAGGGACCATCTTTGAAAGGCATTCTTTTTTCCCTTTAGACTTAAACATCACAATTACGGTGTTAAGTTTGTAGATTTTGTATGTTATTCTCTTGAAATTTAATATCAATAAAAGAACTTTTTCTTGTTAAATTATCATTAATATCTTAAGATAAGCGGGTTCTAGGGCATGATGTTCATGTGGGAATCAAGTATTGAATGGAGCATGTCCTCTGGCCTTTCAGTCGATGTGGACCAAACAGAGCAGATATTCCACGGCGAAGCGTTATCTTTTTATTCTTTCAACCACTTTCTAAAGAGAATGTGCATGAACATCTGAAGACACTAGTTTACACCTTGATTATAGTTATTTTTTAAATAATTTTTTATATTAAAATATATATTAATATTTTTTTATTTTTTAAAAAATTATTTTTAATATAACATGAGAAAATAATTTGAAAATATTAAAAATATATTAATTTAAAATAAAAAATAAAAAATTTAAATTATTTTAAAAATATTTTTTAAAACAAATTGACGGTCCGAATATACCTCAGACGAGGAGGGAGTAGAAGACCGAGTTCCTAAAGCTTAAAATCAGTCAGTAGATATAGATACATATACTCCCATATCATGAAAGTATACGCATACATACATAAATATATATTCTATGATTAAAACTCTTGAATCTTTCAAAGAATTGTATAGAAAAAGAAACACGAAACTAATACCATGCATTGGTGAAACCCTATTCACTTAAAGTCCAATATCTAGCATTTTCTATCAACCCCAAATGCAATATTCTCTTGTTTCCATACTCCTAGTCAAATTCCACAAGCAGTTGCAGTTAATAGCCACCTTACTGCACTTGCCACTTGAGAATAGCAGAACGTTTTCCCACTACTCCCGTACTTCTTGTAGCAGTCATTTTTAAGGAAGGAGACTGTTGTGCCTTCATTGCCGCAAAGGAGAATAAGTAAATTAAAGTCTACCATGATTTTCTTCTTTCTCCCCCTCAAACAACAGGCATCATGCGAACCTCCAATGGAATGGTCTGCTTTTATGTTTCCAACGGTGTGGTCAGCTAGCTTCAAAGCATTTAATAATCTTTGTTTGCTTGCTTCTCTCAGTGTTTCAGATATGGCATTCTTGTCCGTTGAAGATTCAAGATATTCAAGCCTACTGTATTCTATATATATTTCTTCCAGGTTGTTGTAATTTAGAATTAACTAGCATTGGTATGTTAGAAGTCATCCGTAATAATAAGAATCCATCTGTAAGGTTAATGGATAGATTAGTTAATAAAATTCTTATGTAAATAATCTGATTCTGCTGTATATATAGAGGCAAGCATTGTAACAGAAACAAGATTAAATATATTGAATAAAGAAAACACTAAATTTATCATGGTATCAGAGTTCCATCCCTTAAATACTACTGAATTCCTTCTTTCTTATCAATAACGGAATCTTCCTTTTTCATGTTCTTCATCTGTCTCTTCAAACCTTTGTATTCCTTGACCCTCTCCCATCCTTTTTGATACCATATTCTTGAAACTGAATTCTATAATCTTTATGTGTTTCATACCTTCCTCTATTTCATAGTCTTTCTCCCTTCTTAAACAAAATTCATCGTCCTGGAGATGATTTCACATACCATAAGATATACAAGTATAACAACCTTTACATGTTCTTTGTTTGGGGAATGCATGAGCTGATTGATCACATTTAGAATGTAAGCCAAGTCAGGTCTAGTATGTATAAGATATATTTACCTCCCCACCAATCTCTGATATCTCTCTTTGTTAGCGTGAATTTATTATAGATGTATACTCAGTTTTAGATTTTTTTCTATAAGAGTATTGACTGGGCTATATGTTATCATACCTGTTTCTTTCAATAAATCTAAAACATACTTTTGTTGAGAAAAAAATATTCCTTCTTTTGATCGTAATACTTTAATGCCAAGGAAATATTTTAAATGGCTAAGAGACTTCATTTTGAATTTCTGTGCAAGATGATTCTGTAATGCTTCCTTTTCCTCAGGATTATTTCTAGTATATTATCAACATATATAATGAGATCTGTGATTGGCCTTTTATCATCTTTTATATAAAAAAAGATTTGAATTGCTTTGCTTGTATCCAATAGATTTCATAAATTTGGCGAACCTTTCAAATCATGCTCTAAGAGATTGCTTCAAAACATATAGGGATTTTCTTCATCTGCATACCTATGTGCTTTTTTAGGTTTGCAAAATACATCCAAGAGTTAATTCCATATATACTTGTTCTTGTAATCCAATAGGTAATTCCATATTTGTATATTTTTTTTATCACAGAAATAGTCTTTCTCTCATTCTTGAAATCTTGCATTATGATGAATAACTGACATGACCAAAAAATTGATGTTTTTTCTCAAGTGCAGGAGTGTCGAAGTAATTAATAACTTGACAAGATCGGGGTCGAACCACAGGAAGGTTAATTGTATAAATTATAAATAATAATAATAATACAACAACAATAACAACAACAACAATAACAATAATAGTAGTAGTAGTTGTGGTGGTAGTAGTAGTAGTAGTAGTAGTAATAATAATAATAATAATAATAAAGAAAAAATTGATGAGAACTTTGAGATGGAAGATTAACGTAAGGATTAAACAATGATAATAATAAATGTCAATGTTAGAGGATCCACTAATGATATGTCAAACAAGTATAGTATAAACTTTATTATTCAATTGGAAACTACACACAAAGAAGGTTCCAATTAGATTGAAATTATTGACATGATTATATTAGTCATCTTATTCGATTAATGTTAATACTTGTAAATCTCGTTAGATATTTATGATTATAACTTATGTTAACAACAAATCAAGTTCCTTTTATAGCTTAGGTATTAGTTATATCATACAATATGGGTTATTAAACTGTCAAGTATTTATTGTACCAAGTGTTATACAACATAAACTTAGATTAGTCATTTAACAAGTAAAATATTAAAGAGTGAATAAGATAACAAATAAAAAATATGTTAGTATCAAACATTAAAGTTTATATTAAGTTTACACTATACTTATTCTTACACCATTAGTGTAACCTTTTCACCTTGACATAATAAACTTAGCTAAACATAATGAAAGAAAAAAAAATAAACAAAATAAAAAAACAAATAAGATAAAAGTTAACTAAGTAAAGGAAATGAAATGAAAGACATAAACTTGATATTAATGAAAGCAAAACATAAACATTATAAAAAATATAAATAAAAAAAGCAAGAGCATGATCTTGATCTGAAAACCAAGATTCCTAAATGCATGGAAAATGCTTCCTTTTATAGGCTAAAATTAAAGTTATTGATTTGATGACTGATTGATGAATGGGTGACCAACTCTTGACTTGGTGACAATCCTTATCTACTTTTGTCTACCAAAAAAATCATTGATAACATCAAAATTGAACCACTTGAAAACATAAAAGTTGTAGAAAATTGTCTCAGCTTTCTAGGGTAAAAACTTGAGGTCATTTGAATTTTTATAACTCTAGATATGAGCCAAATACTGAACAGTACTCGGGGTAGACGACAGATTCGGACTTCTTTGTTGTTGTTATAATTTGAACTTGAAAAATGATATTTTTAAATCTTAGGCTCCATAAGCAAGTTGTAAGCCTATTTCTTATCTTGTCATCTATATAAAGTAGAACTAAATTTGAGATCTACAGCTCTAGATATGATCTAATTACCAAACAATATTCTGGTTTGGACTGCACTGACATCTTTTTTCTAAGTTTAGCCATCTCTTTATCCTTTCAATTTCAGTTCTTAAATTCATCAATCAATCTTTTTATTTATGTGATAGGCCTGTATTTAAAATAAATATTTACCATAAATTAAATGTATCTTATATCATTAGATATGTTATTATAAAATATGATTTAGTTAAGAAGTTATTGATACTTCAAGTGCAAAATGATGATATAAAACCTTGATAAAAATACACTTTTAAGTACTAATCAATAACAAAACATATGCTACACCCATTATTCATGTTCACACCGAAAACCTTGGATTCACAACCAATGTTATTTTTATTAAAGTTAACTATAATATATGGTCGTAGATTATGGAGATATAAATTGCAGGAAAAGAGAAACTTGAATATATTATGGGAAAAACATAAGCCCCCTTAAGATACAGATGCCTTTTATGCAAAATGGTATGCCAAAAATCAAAAGGTTAAGGGATGACTGTTAACATTTATGTTACCAAATATAATGAAGCAATACATCCGATTATACATTGCACGTGAAATCTGGAATGCTTTATCCAAAGCTTTTTACGATGGATCAAATGAATCATAACTTGACTCATTAAATAAAAAAGCCTTTTCCTTGAAAAAGATGGGGTGCCCATTATCAATATACTATGGTGATCTTGTGGAAATCTTTCAAGAATTTGATCATCATGATAGAATTGTAATGAAATATCCTAATGATGTCATGACCTATAAAAAATTTGTTGAAAGATTACAAGTACATATTTTATTGAATGGATTGGATGCTAAATTTGAACAAATCCAAGAGAAGATTCTCAGAATCTTGATGAATCTTATGCATACATATGTCATGATGTTGTTCGTAGAATCACTCTAAACAATGAAACTGATCATGTTAAATCATCTACGATGATGGCATGACAAGCCAAACCTAAAACATACCGATCAACCAATACAAGACCTATTATTCAGACATTAGGACATCAGAATAATATTTATGAGATTGGAAAGGCCAAATCAAAATATATTTGTACTTATTGTAGTGAAACTGGGCACACAAAGCTAAAATGTTATAAATTGATTGGATATCCAGAATGGTAGGATCTTGCCAAAGCACCATGCAAATAAAATCAAAGATCAAACAGTTATGCCTTAATAGCTATAGCAGAACTCACCACATTATGCACACCTCAAAACAACTTAGCATTGGTCACAGCATCTAGCGCAATAGCAAAACTTACTTCCACCATTACACATAAGGATAATTCAACATTAATCACAACATCTGGTAAGGTCTTTCACACTTCCTTTACTAAGGATAGTAATGAATGGATAATTGATTCTCGAGCTATTGACCACATAACCTTTGACAATTTATGCCTTCAATCTTTAAAAACTTATGAATAATATATTATATCCATAGCAAATGGTACTCCTTCACATGTTATTAAGGAATGTGTTGTCACCTTTACTGAACGATTAAGCTTGGATTTTGTATTGGTTGTCCCAACTCTTAATCATAACTTATTATTAGTCGCTCAAATAACCTTACAATGCAATGTATTTTTATTTTTTGGCCTAAGCTTTGTGTTTTGAAGGACATTCAAACTAAGAAGACAATTTGTTATGGTACTAGGTGGGAGAAGCTTTATTATCTAGAATTAACATTAGCAAGCTCTCATTAGTTGGCTCAAGCATTCTTAGTTAATAAATATGCAAACTTTAAAGTTTGGTTGTGGTATAAACATCTAGGACACTCATCATTTGGATACTTAAAGAAGTTGTTGCCAAAACTCTTTATTAAACTATCTACCTCATACTTTAAACATGAGTGTGAGTTGGCTAAAAGTCATTGGGTTTCATTTCAAAAAAAAATATGAATAAAAGTCCATATGGATGTTTGGGTTCTAGTAAATAACTTATCTCTCAATGATAAATAGGGCTTTATATCCTTTATTGATGAACACACTCATGTGACTTGGATTTGCTTAATGAAATTCAAGAGTAAACTTAGCTCATTATTCAAATAATTTCATAAAATGATAGCCACACAATATCACTCTATCATACATGTTCCACGTAGTGAAAATGATGGAGAGTTTATCAACTAAGAATTGAAACAATATCTAGTTAACTATGAGATTGCTTATCAAACTCCCTACCCTTGCATCTCTCAACAAAATAGGGTGGAGAGCTTAAAAACTGCTAGCTTCTTGAAATTGTTTGGGCTTCCTTATTTGAAGCTCATATGCTAATTAGATACTGGGGTGAAGCCATTACAACAGTAGCATATCTCATCAACCGACTATCCTCAAGTACTTTATAGTTTCAGACTCCATTAAGCATTCTTAATAAAGCCATAAAGTCACCTATTATGCAGAATTTACCACCAAAAGTATTTCGATGTACAACATTTGTTCATCTTCACAAACCATTAAGGAACAAGTTGTAACCCCGGGCACTCAAATGTGTCTTTGTTGGTTATGCTCAATATTAAAAGGGTTACCATTGTTATCATCCTCCAAACCATAAACTAAATGTCATTATTGATGTCATATTTTAAGAAGATAAAATGTATTACTCTACTCCTAAAATGATGAGTAAAGAGGATAACCAAAATAACTCACAAGCTTCCAAAGACAATTTATATCACTTGGATGTTATGAGTGGAAAGTATTATAGTGATATATAGTCATATGCTTCACGAGATATAAATAATTAAGAGGTATTACAACTAGAATCACAACAAACTACTAAAGACAAGATAAAAGTAAGGCAATCAAAACCTCAGTCATTAGCTTCCCCCATTCATAATATACCAACAGATCAATTGATCTTTGAGTTTGAATTTATGCTTAAATCTTAGGTAAGCTCTAAAACTCAACTTAAAATTCTGCCCAATAAAACTACAAGAAGAAAACCTAAAATTGGCTAGGAACCACTCTTCACTTCTAAACCACATTGCCCTATAAGTAATTTCATGTCTTATTATAGACTATTAAAGGAAAATAAAGCTTTTGTGAATCAATTATCTGCTATATCTATTCCTAATAGTGCATAAGAAGCTCTAAAAGATTTTAACTTGAAAAAAAGCTATGAATGAAGAAATAAGGTCCCTGCAAAAGAATTCAATATGAGAAGTGGTTGACTTACCCTTAGAAAAGATACTAGTTAAATGTAAGTGGATGTTTACCATTAAACATAAAATGAATGGTACCATTAAAAGATATAAAGCAAGGCTGGTTGCCAAATGATATACTTAAACTTACGAGATTGATTATATAGAAACTTTTGCACTAGTGGCTAAGATCAATACTCTATGAATCCTAATTTCTTTAGCTATGAATCTTGATTGGCCTCTATACTAATTTGATGTAAAAAATACGTTATTGCATGAGGATCTTAAAGAAAAAGTATATATAAAATTACCTTTTGAATGTATTTTGCAAACCCAATAAAGCACATAGGTATGCATATTAAAGAAATTCCTATATGGGTTAAAGCAATCTCCTAGAGCATGGTTTGAAAGGTTTACCTAATTTATAAAATCAATTAGATATAAGCAAAGCAACTCAAATCATTCTCTTTTCTTAAAAGGTGATAAAAGGGCAATCACAACTCTTATTGTATACATTGATAATATGATAGTAATTGGAAATAATCCCGAGGAAAAAAAAAGCATTACATAATCATTTTGCTCAGGAACTTGAAATGAAGTATCTTGGCCATTTAAAATACTTTCTTAGCATTGAAGTATCAAGATCGAAAGAAGAAATATTTATGTCTCAATGAAAGTATGCCTTAGATTTATTGAAAGAAATATGTATGATAGCATGTAGCTCAGTCAGTACTCCTATAGAAGAAAATCTAAAATTGAGTACACATCCACAACAAATTCATACTAATAAAGAGATATATTAAAGATTGGTGGGGAGTTAATGTATCTTGCATATTCTAGACCTGACTTAACTTACGTGATCAGTTAGTTCATACACTCCCCAAGTAAAAAACATATAAAGGTTATTACTCGTATCTTGCAGTACCTGAAATCATCTCTAGAAAAAGGAATTTTGTTTAAGAAAGGAGAAAACTTATATATTGAATGATACACTAATGTTGATTGGGCTGGATCAATAGAGGATTAACAATCTACATCAAGATATTTTACATTTATGGGGTGGAATTCGGTCATTTGGCAAAGTAAAAAATGATAAGTGGTGGCTAGATCATCAGTTGATGTAGGAATTACTTATTAAGTAGACAAATCCTATGAAATAATATTGTGATAGCAAGGCGGCATATGATATCATCCATAACCCCATCTAACATGATAGAATTAAACATGTTGAGGTGTATACATATTTTATCAACGAAAAGTTAGAATTTTTTTTTATCAAAGTGCTTCATGTTCGATCTCAAGATCAACTTGCCAATGTGTTAACCAAGGCAGTGTCTAACTAAAGTTTTAATAATTGTCTCAACAAGTTGGGTATATGTGATATTTATACATCAACTTGAAAGGGAGTGTTGAAGATTGAAGATATTCAAGCCTACTGTATTCTACATATATTTCTTCCCAGTTGTTGTCATTTAGAATTAACTAGTATTAGTATGTTAGAATTCATCTGTAATAATAGGAATCTATCTATAAGGTTAAATAATAGATTAGTTAATAAAATTCTTATGTAAATATACTGGTTCTCTATCTATATAAACACAAGCATTGTAACAAAAAAAAGATTGAATATAGTGAATAAAAAAACACTTAATTTATCATTGTCAACCTTATTTTTTTGCTAACAAATAAAAAAAATCATAATTGTCCGGAAAGAAAATCAAACATGCATTTCAGAAATCTAAGTTACTTTATATGTTAATCTAGACATCCACAATCATAATAGCAAAATGAAGTTATCAAACAATATAGAATTGATTAATCATTAATTACATTTACTCCTAGTTGTTTACAATTAGGAAAAAAATAAATGCCATTAATTTACTAAAACATGCTTGTTTATCAAAGTTTTTATTTTGTCATAATTTTCCTCTTATATGCTTCAATAAGTCATTTGATTTTCTTGATAATATTGATCAACGTGGGCTCTTTAAAACTTTACTACTGGTACAGAAACTCGACAAATGAAATGATTAAAAAAAGTTGAGAATTTGAAATACAATGCCCAATAACAACATTGAAAAATGCTATACTATTATGGAAACAGAGTTGCCAAAAAACAAAAATTACCACATCTTAACAATTGTAATTACCACATCTTAACAATTGTACATGTTATGTAGCTCAAATTCTTAATTAGCTTACGCATACCATGGTTAAAAAAAGCTCATGGTATTAAATAATGATCATAATTCAAAAATTTAGATTATGTACACTAGGGTTAAAAAAAGTTCACAGTAATCATGACAATCTAAAAATTTTAATTATTATTAAGAGATGTTTAAATATATAAGTTATATTATTTTTAAACACATTATTTTAAGTAAAAGTTATTTTAACTTAAAACTTGCACAAAACTATTAACATCTTATGCTTAATTTTATTAATTTAATTAATTAAAATGAAGAAGGTGAGCTTTAAACTTGTAATCGTTTAATCAGCAATGCTCTGACATTAAGTCATCCACCTTTTCATTATTCTATGCTTTCTTTCAATTTCTCATTATCGTCATTATCATCTTGTATACTCTCTCGTAATCCTCTCTCATCATCATCCTTCTTTTACACCTATGATCATAATTTAATAGCTAACCCTAATTTCTCTTCACCATTTTCTCCATCCAAGTATAGTTTTATCACCCTTATTCCAATTATTTAAATGATTAAAAAAATAAAAAATCTAAAATAAAAAATCTAAAATACCATAAAATATAGCTAAATTGACCCAATTTTAACCCTCACTATATTTTCTATTTTATTCAAAAAATTCTCAAACATATATTTATACTTGAATAATTCTACACTAGCATAAATATATTTGCTTCTGCATGATTCTTGAATTACAAATCTAGCCAAATCAAATCAAACCAAACCCTTTTTCTCAATTTACTCATCTATTTAAACATCAATTATAACTAAAAAATTCTCAAACTTCATTTTCACCTGTGATGCATATATTTATACCAGTTTAGAATAATTCAAAAGACTTAAAAGATGAACATATATTTAATACTTACATGCATAAACTTAGAAGATATATAGGAGAAGGAAAAAACACTTTGAATAAAAACTTTAAAATTAATTCCACTAGCATAATCTTTATATTTATTGATAAAATTTGTTGTTAGTATTTGCATAATTATTTTGTTGGTAATTAATTTACCAATGAAATTATTGATAAAAATACTCCATCGATGAATCCTTCATCATTAATTTTTTATCTGTCGGTAATCAAAAAATTATTTTACTGATGGGAAAACATGCAAAAAAAATAATTATTTGTGTCATTTTGTTGATATTTTCTCTCGATAGGTTTGTATGTAATTCCATCGGTAATTATTTAAAAGTATTTCAAAAAATTTATTTTACAAAACTATAAAATAATTAAATTAATATAAATCAACACTTTATAACACTCAAAACACTTGGAAAAAAAATCAACTCAAACAAATTTGCAAAAAATAAAAAATAACAAGAAAAAATAAATTCAACTAAAAAAATCATATAAAAAATAAAATTGCAATTGCTAAAAATTTAAAAATTTTATAAATAAATCAACTAAAAATTGATCTCATATGAAAAAAATAAATCCTACAATAACATTCATACACTTATTAAGAACAAAAAAATTTAAAAAACTAAAAAAGAAATATAATGAAAGCAAAAACATGAAAAAAGAAGATTTTTTTTTACATTAATGTAGTTATAAGTGAAGTTAAGAAGAGAAAAAAAATCATAAAGTATATTAATTAAAAAAACAAATAAGAAGAAAAAGAAGGGGAAAAAGTACATATTTGAGCATGGAAGAGAATAAAATGAGTTGAGAAGAGAAGAGAAGAGAGGAGAACAAAATGGATATTGATATTTTTTAGATATGGGGAAGAAGAAGAAGAAGAAGAAAGCCTTGTGTGTTATGAAATTGGGGATTCCAAACTTTTTGTTAGGGTGTTTTGTCAATGGTTTTACCGATAAATAATTAAATAATAATATTTTTAAATATTCAGTCGGTGATTTTGTCAGTAATATTTAATTTAATTAAAAAATTTCAGAAACCATCTAATATCACCAACAGTTTTTCAATCAGTCGGTAACTCTGTTTGTAATATTTAATTTAAATTTTTAATTTAATAAAAAAATTTTAGAAACCCGCAAAATAACACCAATGACTTTTTAATCCGTTAGTAATTCTGTGTTTAAAAAGAAGTAATTAACAGTGTAATTAGGGAATGAACATTTCCAAAACTCTCTATAAAATATTGACATAATTTTTCATTGATGATTTTATTTATAATTGATATGATGAATAATGTTAACATTTTACTAATAGAAATATTAATGAATTAAATTTCATCAGTAATTGTATTGATAAAAAATAACAAGTTATATTTTTTTTCTTTGTTTAAATTTTTTTTCACTGTAATTTTTTTAATATATACTGAAAGTATATTTTCATCAGTAAATTTTGTACAACAAAGGTATATTTTTATTAGTAAAATCCATTCAAAATTTACTGATATTTCCTAAATATTTCTATTAATAATTATCAATTTTAGTGCACCACCACTCCCTCTTAATTTTAAAAATGTCATAATTCTTGAAATTTAAAATGTGATGGAGGATCCTCTTGCGATGATTTTTAATATCTTCTTTCAATTTTAGCTCTTCAAGTTGACACGATTCCCTCAGCATCTTTTATATATATATATATATATATATAAGATCCCAATTCTCTTATCGGAAACTATCAAGGTCATTCCTCCATCCACTCTAATTAAGATATCACACTCTTTATTCTTTCTAAAAGCTCTCTAATTCAAACTAGTTTTGATATTAAGTTAATACTATTTAAAAGAAAAGAGTAAAAATAGAAACATGAAAAGCATAATAGAAACATGAAAGTATAATAAAAAAACAAATCTCATTCATATAAATATTATTCTTCTAAAAGAAGAAGTTCTAATAAACTTGAACTTGGACTTATAATACTCCGAATATGTATTTGTACTACTTTAGAATAATTCAAAATACTTAAAAATTAAAACATGCATATACTAAAGACAGCTACCACAGACCCGTAAAACTCAACCACCATATTAGCCACCAGGAGTCCCTTCACTGTGAATAGCCTCGCAAACACAACCCTTAACCCACTCTGCAAACCTATCATCTTCAACAGCTACCACAGACCCGTAAAACTCAACCACCATATTAGCCACCAGCCTCCCACCGTTGGTCAAGAATCCACAGCAAACCACCTCTCCCAAGTCAGTCTCCACCCGAGATCACCATACCCCTATACTCGCCATCTCCACAGTGTGTCCAGTCCCAACAGCCACGCCGAAATGAGCCACTGCCCATACGAGCCCTTGTTACCAGAAGCCTATTATCCTTTTTCGTTTTGCTCTCCAACACCAACAACCCATCTCTCAACTGTGAGAAGGCCCAAAACGACGACCCCTCGATTTCCAGACCGAGAGCTCCGTCTACAACCAAATACCACGAAGGAAACCCACCGTTCCAGCCATAATCTCTGACCTGTCTCCTCTCAAATCCAACACCAGACCCAAATCCCTCACGGCTGCCCCTTCCTCCTCTCCATTATTGCTGAAGATTGGCTACGATCTTTTTGAGAGAAAGCTGAAAAATGTTGAGAGTTTTAACTACATAAACCAGAGCATTTTACCTTTGATTTGCAGGGAATAATTATTTGGCACGAACCAGAAGCGTGCATTCAATCCAGCAAAATCATTTAGCCAGCACGTGGATTGCACGCTCTCCACGTGGCAAGCGTAATTTTCATCAGCTATTTCTAGTGTTTTCCCACCCCAAGCATCACTTTTGAACCCCGAATAAATGATGTGTTTAAATTTCATGTATATTGATGTTTTTTTGGTGAAAGTTCAATTTTTTTAAATTGTTGGTACTTACATTCTCATAACAATAAAAATTATGAAAAAAAATAACAAATCATTCCGTGATATTTTACAAGCATACAATTTAATAATTTTATTTATATTAATGTAATCTAGTTAAAATTTATAGAATAATAGCTTCTAGCTAAATTTAAAAATTAACCAAAATTTATAGATGAAAGCACAATCTTAATTTTTTTTTAATATCATTTTATGGATCTAATACCTACTACATAATTAACATTTTTTTTTTAAGAAATTGATATTTAGATTTTAAAATCAAATATAAGTTACTTATTTCAATAAAAATCCCTTTTAAAATTGATATATATTTTTTTTAATTTTTAAGCACTAATGTCATCTTCTAATGAATATGAAGATTGATGTCAAAATTTTCACTAAATATTTATAAATAAAAAATAAATATAAAACCAAAAATAATTGGGATAATTAATTGACAATCAAAAAAATAAATTTAAAGAGAAAAAACATACTAATGTTAACCATTTACAAGAAAGAATGGTGTAAAGGTGACATTATTCTTTGCTTAAATATAATTAATCTCTTATCTGAATCTTTAAAATTAATATTTATTTTTAAAATTTGTAATTTATTCCAATTACTAGATAGTGATTTTAATTTTTTAAGATATATTTTTTATCCTCACAATGACATCCATTGAGGTGCAATAAAACATATCTAATTTAGTATATATCTAATTAGTACATTAAAATTATAAATAAATTGTTTGTGGAAAGATAATAATCTATAAATATTTTCTAAAACATGTCATTAGATAATAGCTATCATATTAGCTTGATTTACCTACACACTATTAATATATACCACAAAACCAAACAAGGTGATCGAATTGATAAATAACATGTATTTTTTGTAATTCTCATACAATTGTCCTTGTCTTAATGAATTAAGGATAGTTTACAAGTGCTCTACATGCAACTTCAAATATAGATTATTGATGAAAATATCATTAAAGTAAATTAGTACAAACCTGCTCATTGGACATGCCAAATGACTATCACCAACCATTTATATAACTTATTTTATGTAATAAAGGTTGTTTTCCTTTCATCTCTCTACTCGATCCTAATTTGATGGTACCACTTTTTAAAATCAATGTTTCACTATCATATAATAAGCTATTTCATCAAATATATTATATAGTTAGATATCTAAACTTCATGATCATCTAGCTAATAGCTTTAATATTAATTGATTTATTCAAATATAATAAGAAGAAAATAAAAACAAAGACAAAAAAATAGTGTAAAAAGTCTTATAATTAAAACCCCAATTTATATTTTACTATTAAATATTTTTTATAATGTATTATGCTAAAATACAAGCTAAATAAAAAAAAGTCTTACAATTTACTAAAATAAAAGCTAATTAACTCTATTTATACTACTCTTAAACTATATTTTAAAGGGGAAAATATCCTAATAAATAATTATAAAGTAATTATAAGAATTTATAAATTAAATAAAAATAAAATAATCAAGTGTAGACTTGATTTCCAAAACTACATAGAAAAAATAAAAATCAAATAATTAACAAAATATTAAAGGATATGGCTAAATGACTATAGCCACACCTATAAAATATTTAGAATAGTGCTTTTTTTTTTATAACTTATTTTGTTTAGTTTTTTTTTTTAATTTATTGTTAAACAACTCAATCTTCTTCATATTTTAAAATTTTTTTTATTTTGCCTTTTAATATTAGATTGTTTTAAAAATTCTGCTTCATATTTTTTTATTGGGTTATATATTAATCTTATGGATTTAATTTTATTTTCTTGGTTTCAACCTTCAATATTAAATCTATTAGAAGTGAGGCTTCATAATAGTATTTTATTTGTTTTTTATGAAATTATATTGATCTCATGATTAGATCACAAGTTTAACAAGTTAACTTGAGTTGATTGAAATTATTTTCTTATCTTTTTTATTAATTTTATTTTAATTTTATCATTTAATACTAGGTTGGATAGAAATTAAAATTTATATATTTTAACTATTTATTTTCTGTGAAGTTATCTTCATTTCATAATTCAAGTTATGAGTTTAGCAAATTAACTCAGGTTGACTTTATTTTTTTTAATTGGACTTTGAAAGTTTTTATTTTATTTTATTTTTGTAAGATTATCTAGATCTAATGACCTCAATCATAAATTTAGTTGGATGACTCGAATTGACTTAATTTATTTTTTGATATTCTTTTTTAATTGGATGTTTTTTTTATTTCTATTTCACCCTTCAACAACTTAATTGTTTTATTTCATTTTTTTTCCAGTTTCATATATCAATATTAAATTTTTTGGAAATTAGATTTTGTAATTTCTTTTTCAATTTGGTTTTTGTGAGGTTAACCTGATCTTATGTATTTAATTATTATTTTTAATTTCAACCTTCAACATTAGATTTGTTGGAAAATGGAGCTTCATAATTTTTTAAAAGTTATCTCAGTTTTGTAACTTAGATTAAGAGTTTAACATATTAGCTCAGGTTGATTTGAGTTTTTTAATTGATGTTTTTTATTTTATCATTCAATATTAGAGTAGTTGGAGATTAGGTTTCATAATTTTTTTTATATGTGCTTTCTATTGAGTCATCATGATTTCATGATCCGGGTTGCGAGTTTAAATGTTAATTCACATTGTCTGGTTTAATTTTTTTTTTTTTAATTTTACTCTTCAATATTAAATTGATTAAATATCAATCTTTACTTTTATTTTTTTTTATATATAAAATTATCATTGTATCATAACTTGAGTTATAAATTTGACAGGTTAACTTGAATTGATTTTATATATTATTATTTTAATATTTGAGAAAAATATATCCAATGTGTTATATTTTGAATTTATAATTAATTAATTATTTAAAAATATATTAAATATTTTTTTATGTTAAGAAATTAATTTGATTAATAGTAAAGGAAATAATAATCAGGTTTTCCCTGAAAATCGATATGCATCACTCCCAAAACATGACCGACCTCATTCTCCCAATGGATGGAGTAAAAAGAGCCTTTATAATTACAATTTCTTATGCCCATTTTCCCATATCCCAAAAGGCTGATTATTATGGCATTTTCGGATAACATTTTCTTTTTTAAAAAAAAAATGGTAAATACATTGGTGCTTAGCATTCAAAAAGAAAAAGAAATTTAAAGGACCTGCCGTCAATAAAATTTGGTAACGAAGAAGAATATAATTGACCCAGTCAATGAGCACTTGGTTAGCTGATAACTATAAAAAAAGAGGCGCATGGACGGGCGCACCCACGTGTTAACTTTTCCACACGGTCGTAATAATCTCGTCAACGTGTAAGCACCTTGTAGCTCTTCGTGCCCCCATCTCAATCCATATGACAGAACCTCTCCACGTGACAATCTTACAGGCATCCGCTCCCTCTTTACTCATTCCGTTTCCCACTTCCCGTGACGTTGTTTATAAGCATCCACCGTCTCTGTTCTTGGCAAGATAAGAAAAGCCCTCTTGGAAGGAAAGGAAAAAAAAATGGTGAGAGAGAGAAGGGAGAGAAGGGATCATAACCAGCGTTACAGGGGAGTGAGGATGAGAAAGTGGGGAAAATGGGTAGCAGAAATAAGGCAACCAAACAGTAGAAATAGAATATGGTTAGGTTCATATAATACCGCAGAGGAAGCAGCAAGAGCATATGATGCTGCTGTTTTATGTTTACGTGGGCCTTCGGCGACGTTTAATTTTCCATCGAATGTACCGGAAATTCCTGCAACGACAGAGATACTGCCTCCCGCGCAGATTAGGGAGGTTGCTTTGAGGCATGCAAGAAGGGGGAGTCCTTTGGAAGCTGCAGAGAGGATTGTGGAATCTGGGTTGTTTGAAGGGCCGTCTGGGATTACTGGAGAGGTGTATTTGGGTGGCGAAGGCGATGGGGCGGAAAGTTTAGAGGGAGTTTCGAGTGGGGTATGTTATCAAACATCTGGTGTGTGGACAGTTTAAGTTTGTTCACGGTGCTTCTTCTTCTTCTTCTTTACTGTCCCGTGACTTGGGAGTGTCGATTGGGCTGATAGAATTAATTGACAGAGAGGAAAGTTTTGGTTGAAGGGATTGATTGGAAATTTGGGTTGCTAGAGTTGACATGTGTAGGGTCTTCCTTTTTCTTTGATGTAAACAAGTAAAAAAAGGAAAAATGATTATGATATATATAATGAAATAACCATCTTTCTATGGCAAAAGAAGAGGTTGCCTGCTGAGACTAGCTCGACACATGTCGGGTTTGATATGAGATTCTCATTTCATTTAATTATTATTATTATTATTATTCTAAAGTTGATTAGGAGACAAGGAAAGGAGATGATTAGTGTTTATTTAATGATGAAAAGAGCTTTTTAACGTCACAAAACGAATGCCTTTTTCTCTTAAAACAAAATCGTTCCGCACCTTGTTTTCGTAGGAGCTCGAATTATGAATAATGAAATCGACATATGAACCTATGAAAGAGATCAGGTCTGAGAAGAGGTCACGAGAAGCGATGAGAAGAAGATGATGTGATCTTTATAGATCCTAATTTAAAGATTTTAAAAGTTAGTTCTAAAATAACTTATTGGAGTGTTAAAATGTCCTTTGTTTTATGAGAGAATTCTTATAGATCCTAATTTAAAGATTTTTAGGATTTATACAACCATCATGCTTTATGACATCTTGAGTAGCTTTTTCATTGATATGGTTGATCTTAATCTACATGAGAACTAGAATCACAGAAAAAAAAATAATTTAGTTTTAATATTATATTCATCATGATTAAGAAATTATCTTCTTTATTCCTGTATTTAAAATAAATTTTTAAAATAATCTATGAATATATAATTATTTTTCAAAATCATCAATGAATTTGTGATTATTTTTCTTACAATCTTAAGGACCCTTATCTTTGCTAACATACAATTTAATTTTGCAATTTATTTGTGAATATTTTCTATTCCTAGGTTCTTGAACATCTCTTTTAAATTGTATAATATGTTTTTATATTTTTTCTATCACTAATTTTTGAATACCTCTTTTAAATTTTGTAATATGTCAATGCATTTCTTCTATCACCAATTCTTGAGCATTTCTCTTCCCATAAAAAAACCTCTTCATCCTTTTTGTCCAAAAATGTTATGCTTTACGATCTCGTTTAACCATGATTATTTCAGCATATAATACTGAACACTAAAAATCATTGAATTCTAATATCAATTGATGTAGATTAAATTAATACAAGAAATAACATAAGTATAAGTACAAGAACATATAATTATGTTTCTTGTTGAAAATGAAAATTAAATGCACTAAGCAATGCTATTTCAAAACCATGGTGCGCCATCTCTCTCACACATGTATGACTTTTTTTTTTGCAGCTATTTTTAGCCCAACTATAAATATAAATTTCTCTTTCTCACATGAACATTAAATGACAACAAACACACCCACCTCTTTCTATGCACTTGTATTTCATTTTCATCTAAAAACCCACTTTATTATCTCCATATAATGGTAGAAAATACATGCCAAAGTAGCCAACCTTAACATGTTGTATAAATTGCACAATAATAGTGAATGATCGATATTGACTTAATAAGATCAATAAACAAGATTATCTTATCTAGAAAAGTTCTAGGACCTTCCCCTAGTGAGAAAGAAAAGGGATATAAAGAGAGAGAATTCAAACTTGAGAGATTTAATAGCTAGGTTTAACTGCAAACCAATTTGTATAAGAGAAAGAAAAAGAAAAGGAAAGAAAAGAGACCATGCCAAACACCAAAAAACTCAAATTATAAGGAAGAAAATAATGTGATTTTTTGGTCATTAAATCGATTTATTTAAAACCAAAGAGTTCTAAAGGGTAGAAAAAAGTAGAAAAAAGAAGTATTAACCAAAGATAAAAGAAAAACTTTTATTTAGAGAGAAAAAACCACCATAATCATCTGTATTACTAGCTACATAACAGTTATTAAAAACTTGTATACCACCTTTATATTTTGTCGAAACCATCACTAAAGTAAGTCATAACTCTTTTTCTTTCTTTAGGTTTTATGGGAAAATAGGGTATTATGTTACCTTTTATTTTAAAATACACAAACAAGATTAAAAAAAAAAGTGTTTTTAGACTTAGGATATATTTAGACATCAATTGTTTTTTATCAAAAATACAAAAACTATGATGGCCAAGTATGTGAAAAATAATGGATAAAAATTGAATTTGAAGTTTTTTAGGATTTTTGTGCGTTATTTTAGTTTTTCATGCCTCTTATTTAAAAAAAAATCAAAATAAATGTGATGATTTTGATTAGAAGACAAATGCATGAAAGAAAAACCAAAACTTGTGCTTTTAGATTTGCTTGTAATGACTTGGAATGATAAAGTTAGGGTTTTGAAATATGCTTTGTTTTTAGATAATGATGCATGCAAAAGAAGTGTTGCATGCTTACTTGATTATTAACACAAATCATGAAATGTTTTTGCTTGTTTAGATGATGTAGAATAAATAATATGAGATTTAAAATCTTTTATTCTTAGGATTTAATTGTCATCTAGAGTTTTATTTCCTATGCATGTAGTTATTTTCTTCTTCATGTACATGTTAAAAAATATGTTTTAAATTCTATGTATTTTGGCTAGACCTCTCACAAAACAAAAATATATTTTTGCATTTAATTAGTATTCATACAAGTTTTGTAATTAACATTTTATTTCCATGTTCTCATTTTACTATGGCATCTCCCCATTTATAGAAAAGAAAAAAAAGAGAAAAATTAATGATTATATTGCTTGTTTTCATATAAGGTTTTTTAACTTGTTTATAAAATCAATTATGATTTGGTCCATATTAAAAAGGTTTTTATATGCTGAGATTCCAAAACCCTTTAAAAAATCTAAGATAAGTCTAATATAGTGTTTTAGGATAATCAAAGTTGTTATTAAGTTTTTTTTTTTAATGAAATCAAAGTTCTTTATGTAAAATTAACAAAATCTCATTTTTGAGGATTAATGTTATGAATTTTATAAAATCAAAGAAATCACCTATTTTAAAGATTAACATCAAAAATTTCTTAAAATTGATAAAGCCACCCATTTTAAGGATTAATATCAAAATTTTTCTAAACCAACAAAATCTCCTACTTTTAGGCATTAATGTAAAACATTCTGTGAAATAAAAAAATCATCTATTTTTAAGAATTAACATCAAATTTTTATTTTATAAATATGTCTCCTATTCTCAAGGATCAATACCATTTTTCATTAAAATAGATCATGAATAAACTTTTTAATAAAGTTAAGCAATCAATATCATGAATAAGATAAATTTAGAAAAATAAATACCAAAGGTAATCTTTTAATTGAAAGGATACGATAAAGATAATGTTTTTTTAAGCATAACTAACATAATGCCTGAATTTCTAGAACTAGTGTCTTTTTAGAATTTCTTGTTTCCTTTAATTACTAGATAACAGCTCCATTTATGTTTGTTTTTCCCTTCAAACATTCATTAAGTCCTATAATGTTTTGTCATAGTATGACAATAATTATCAGGAATCTTATTATATCAAAGTATTGCTCCAAATATTTCTAGTCAATTCTCTATAAGATTGAATATTAATTAAAGCTATTAAGACTTATACACATTGTGTTTTTTTTTTTATGAAAGGAAATAAATATTCTCATGATGTGATGCATTTAAGATATATAGAACTAATAAATAGATATTTATAAAACAACAAGTACACTAAATCCAATAGAGATTAGTTATATATATATAGAAAGACTGTGTAAGTAATTCTTAAATTTGAGATCATTAAATTATATTATAAAGAAAACATTACATTTTGATATTAATTATATGTTCCCTTAATCAAAGGTAAAAAAAAATAGACAAATCTTAGGTATAACATGAACTATATAAAAATATTTAAGTGATTAGGAGAGGATTCATTATTATAAGTGAATTAGAGAAAATTTTCTACATGTTTTTAAATAATATTGATTATAAAATCCTTGTGCAAAACAAAATGAAACTTGGAAAGGGCTCAAATTTTATTTGAAGAATCAATGATTATGATATTGAAAATAGACATGATTTCACAAAGCTTAACTATCTATATACAAATGTTCGTGATAAATGAAAAATAATTACACTAAGAAACTAACTATTGAAAGGCTAAATTAAAGTATATATAACTTTTTTAATATTTGAAGAATTATGACATTTTAGTAGATATTACACTTGATTTTTAACTATAAATCAATCCGTTTTTGAATTGAAAATTATACAGCTTATATGATCCTATTATGATTAGGATTATGGTTTATATTTAGAATAATATATTAGAAACCTAATGGGTTACACAAATTAAGAGTTACTAGTATAAAATTAAATCAAAATAATTAATCAAGTATGACTTAATTATAAATAAGTTTTGAAAATTAAAAACTAAAATTTAATAATAAAGATTACAATTCTTAACTTTGAAAAATCTAGTAGGGACTTGATTGCACAAATTTCTAATAATTATCTTTAAATAATAGATGTGATATTTTTAAAGGGAAAAAATATTTTTTAATTAATATGGAATATAAGGTCTTTTTGTTTCTATAAATAGAATGTTTTTTCTTAACATATGCAACTAAAACAAAACAAAAGAAAAAAGATAGCTTATATCATTCATTATTTTCTAAAAAGGTTCAGGAGATTTTTAATATAATGATTCATATAGATTATTATTAGAGATCGATAATTGAATGACTTATTATGACTTATGACAACCTAACCTCAAAGACTTAGCCAAACTTTAGAAAGATGAATTGACCTTTAAGTAATCTTTGCTCATACCCTAAACAACCCTATATTGTCTAAGATCTATGAGACTAAAAAAAATTAAAATTATTTTTTTCACTATATTTATATGTTTTAGGAAACCCAATAAGATATCATCAAATTGTCATCAATTTATAAAAATATATATTCATTATGTGTACAAAATCAATTATATTATCTTTGGTAGCAAAACCCAATTATTATGCTAAATTTTCATTGCATTGACCATGGCTCTTTTCATCATTTTTATTATATCCGAGGCATATAACTTGAACAACCAATATTTTATTATCAACTCCACATCTATCTTGTTTTTCTGAGATTAAAGAAATTATAACACTTAAGAGAATGATGAATTAGGTATATCACTAATATTAACAAACAATGCAAATTAATTCAAGTAAATATAATAATCAATAATATAATTAAAGTGTTTAAAGTAAAGAGATATGAAGCAAATTTGCTAATTTATTTTGTTTTTAATATCGTTTGATAATTTACGTTCACACCTCAAGTACCAAACCATACATGAGTATTGTATTCTTTAACTTGTCCAAACTTTAGAGTACAATGACTATTTGATAATCTATACCAAGATTTTAACACCACTTGAAAATATTTTTTCTTCGAGATTTTTCTCTCACATAAAGATATTTCTTTTTAAATATTTGTTTCCTGGTAAACATACCTTATCAAAATCAAAAAAATTTCCCTAACTCTTAAAGATTTACTAGTATAATTTTTATTTTCATAATTTACTCTCTTAATAAAATGAATATTACAATTGAAACTTCTAATAACTCAATATCTCACAATATCGCACATATAGGATTAAAAAGTGTTTAAGTATAGAAAGAACGAAAATATATACTATTATCCTAGATTATGAAGGTTTTATTACATAATTTTAAGTATAGTTATATATTGATATTTTTGTTATGTTTTCACTTAAAACAACTTGTATATGATATATGCTAAGAATTCCTTTTTAATTTTAGAATTAGACAAGTTTATATATATATATATATATAAACTTGATTGGTCAAGCTAATTAATTGATTAGTTCCAATTTATTTATTTATTGATGAATAAGCATTCAACCAATTTATTTATTCATACCAAATTGTCGATCAATGCGTAATTTTAGTTTTGAAAAATAAACCTATGTAAATTCTTAGAATTGTCTATTTTAGATTATATTAGATTATTTTTCAATCCATTAATACATGCAAAGTGAAGTGCATGAGTTTATTTTAATTGTGCTATCAAGTAAGATATAAAAATTTATATTAAGCATTTAAAATGAAATTTGAATCTAAGTCTTTATTTTTCTTCCTTCTTGGACTTGATTGATTTATTCTTGAAATCCTTCATACTTGTTGATAATTTCTTTGAATAAACTTGTTTTATACTTATCTTCAACAATGCATATTATTAGTTAATTTAAAACTTTATTTTCATCATTAAAATATATAAAAATATGAATATTTAACCTAAAGGTTAACAACTTTATCCACATACCTTTAACTTAATCTCTAAACTATATTTTTAGAGTTCTTCCTATTACTTTCTTTAGTAAGTAGTCTTTCATAAATAAAAAAAAAAGAAAATTTCTAATATCTCAAGTATAAAAGCATTGAAGATTATATGTAATGTCTTTTTATATAAGAGAAAAAATCTTGATTGGTGACTTATAGTATTTGAGAAATCCCTCACATGAACTCATTTAAAATGACATTTTATTGCTTTAGTCACTTCTTCAACTTGTTCTATGCCATTAAAAGCCATGATGTTACGACAAACTCTATTCACAGTATTATACATTGATATTATTATGTTCCAGGCTATAAAAAGTCATCATGTTTAGAGAAGAAAACGGTTTGATATGCTAAAAGATAATAGGAAAAAAAAAATTATAAGAACATAAGACAAATAACACAATTGAGTGGTATAAAAAAGAAAATGTTTTTACCTAAGAATTCATTTGGATACCTTTAACTTAATCTCTTAACTATGTTTGCATAATTTTTCTATTATTTCCTTTACTGGGTTGTTTTTTTATTAAAAAGGTTTTTTTTTTACTTGAAAGGATTTAAATGATTTTTTTATTGTTATTGTCACTTCTTTAACCTTTTTTTTTTCAGACTTCTAAAAGTCACCACGTTTGGATGAGTTTTATCCAAAGTATAAAACATTGGGAATAAAATGGAATAAAGAAATCTTAGTTATATAACTAACAATCGAGGGTTATATGGTTCACAAGAATAATAATTGTTTTTTAAAATCAGATCTTTGCTAGCTTAAATTATAGATTTCGATAAGTTATAACACTTTTTCAATCTATAGTGTTTTTTTCCCTTTCAGTATATATCTTTTGACATTGAGGAAGAAATACCTATTGAGATCTTGTCCTCATTAATATTAGAGGGGATAGTTTAATATCACTTGTATTTGTGATGTTTAGGAGGATTTATACACATGTTTTTAATAGAAAATATGAAAGGAGGATTATAAAAGGCTCCCTTTTAAGTAAAAGTCTAGATTAAGACTTGATTTCACATTGTTAATCCCTTAAAAATAGATAGTTCCCTATGCCTGAACCCATCATACATTCTATAAAGTTTTTTCTTCATTATAAATAGCTCATCCTCATATTTAATTTGACATTCTCCCAATTTCTTATAAATATAGTTGAGAATAAAAAAACTCTAATGTCATTATTCTACCTTTAGCCAATGTCATTGTTGTCTTTATGTATGCTTTAATGAGTTTTATAGACATGAAACAAATCAAACACCCAACACTAAATAACTTTATTGATATTTAAATTAAAGGAAAAAGCTCCTTACTTGTTAGATATAAGCCTCCTATTATGGCTAGGTCATACAAGTTAATATTTTTTACTCTATACTTAAATAAATAAACTTAAATAAATAAATGTTACTAAATTTTGACAGAGAGAGAAAAGCCAATAATTCTTTGTTAGGTTTGGTGGTGAATTTGAATAGCTAAATGATTTAAAAAATATTTTGACATTTTCATTATTCATTCTTCTAAATATTTGACGTTGTCATCTTCTAAAAGAAGTCTTTTTTTTTTCATTGACTAACATGAATGGGTGTTCTTCATAAGAGAGAGAAAAGCCATTCTCCTTTTGTGTTTTTCTACAACAATTTATGAATAAATTGAAATAGGATAAACTATTTGTATGATTTTGGAAACTAGTAATAAATATAATATTTTTGCAACAAAGCTTGAGGTTGCTATTTTGGTGTCCTTTAGGAAGAAGAAAAAGGTTTAGGTTTCTTAAATTTTTCTTTGTAAAAAAAAATATTTTGAGCTTTTAAAAGAAAAATCAAAGGTTTTGTATGCAAGATAAATAACTAAAGAAAAATAAAGCAATAAAATTCTAAACATGCACCTAAAAGCCAAAGCATGCATGATTTTTGAAAAGAAATAATTGATTGATATGTTAGACAAGCATACAGTGCATGGTCAATATTTTTAGATAACAAGTGCTCCTTCTATGTCATTTATAATCAATTAATTTGATCTATTTCAGGATTAAGGCTCCGTTTGTTTACATGAAAGTTGTTTCCTTTTAAAAAGTGAATTCCAGGGAAAGTGAATTCGGGGAAAGTGAATTCCGAGGAAAATGAATTCCTGAAAAGTAAAGTATTTTTTGATGTTTGGTAGTGTTATGGAAAATGAATTGGAAAACATTTTCCAGTGTTTGGTTATGTTATGGAAAATAAACTGGAAAATAATTTATTAATATTTTATTTTTCTCAAGTTTATTAAAATAATAAGGAATAAATCTTACAAATTAAAAAGTTGAATAATAATAAAATTGAAAACAAATTCATAAATTATCTCAAATAAAATAAATAATAATCAAAATAATAAAGATCAAATCTAAAAAAATTAAAAAAATTAAAATAATAATAATTAACATTTCATAAAGTATTTCAAATAAAATAAATAACAATCAAAAGAATGAGGATCAAATTTGATAGAAAAAAATTTCAATAAAAAATAATAGAAGAAAAGCAAATAACAATTATAAAAATAAGGACCAAAGTTAATATAAATATTAAATTTTAAAAATAAAATTAAAAAATAAATATTCAAAACAAAATATATATATAGCAATCAAAAGTTTGAGGATCAAATTTGATATAATCAGCAAATAATGACATTTCTAAATTTTTCACAACTTCTGGAAAGTGTTTTCCCCCAAATTGTTTAGGAAAACACTTTTCTGAAAATCAAGCCAAATTTTCCTTTGACTGGGTAGTGTTTTTCATTTATCAACTTTCCTAACAGCAAACAAATACAAGAAAGTTTGAAAAGTGATTTCTTAGAAATCACTTCTTGAAAAACAAACACAAGAAAGTTTGGAAAGTGTTTTCCCGAAAATCACTTTCAAGAAAACAAACACAGCTAAAAAGAAAAACACTTTCCTGAAAACCAAGTCAATTTGCTTTTACTAAAAAATATTTTCATTAACGAGAAAGTGTTTTTCATTGACCGGAAAGTGTTTTTCGTTTACTGAAAAGTGTTTTTTATCGACTGGAAAATATTTTTCATTGATCAACTTTCCTAATAACAAACAAACACAGGAAAGTTTAAAAAGTGATTTTCCGGAAACTGTTTTCCGGAAAACAAACATGGCCTAAATGACATAGGATATGATTTTTTTATATAAAACAAAGAAATATAAAGATATTTTTTATATAAAAAATACACATCCACTTATTGATTATATAAGAAAATTAATCATCTATAGAAGATTGAAATCTATAGTGATTTAAGAAACAATTGACTCAAGGGATTATATGTCATGATCATTCATGAGTGCTAGAATACATGCTTGATTCGAAAAGATAATCAGCCATAGAGATAGATAGTGTTTCAAGTTATTAACCGGAAGATTAAATCCTACTCTAAGTAAGAGTCTATAATATATTATAGTTGTAAAAATTACAAATTAGTAAGAAAACATGGTTGCTAGGAAAGAGACACACTAATAAATATACAAATTGTATTAGGATTTTGTAAGCTCCTAGTTTTCCATGGATAATTTTTATAGAGTAACGAATTGTATTTCATATAGGATTTAAACTATGTAACAATGTAAATAGACTAGTTAATTATCATAAAAGATTGTTATCTCTCGATGTACAACTCTTGTTTATAAATTAATAAGAATACATGATTGCAAGGCAAGAGACGTACTGATAAATAAATAAATTGTATTAGGATCTTGTAGTTTTCATGGATAATTTTTATACAACAAGGAATTGTAGTTCATGTAGAATTTGAACTTTATAACAATGTAAATAGACCATTTAATTATCGTAAAAGATGGTCATTTTTAGATGTTCAGCTCTTATTTATGCAACACACCATTTAGTTCTTGCTTCTTTTGAATTCTGTTTTATTTGTAACAATATATTTTTTATTAGAAAATGAAATATTGGACATCCATACCTTTTTAAAAAAAATAAAATTTTGGACACTTATATAGTCCATTCGGTTTGTGACACTGGTACTGCTTTTTCTTGGGAATTAAGTTTCTAATTGTAGACTATTTATTTGTTTTGCCTGGAGTTAAGTTTCTATTATAGTATTTCTTCTTTATTATTTTTGGAAGAAAGAACCGCAAAACAGGTAGCGATTGATCAAGAAAAGTATGCATTACATCAACAAATACCCGTGTGTGTATGGGTTGGTTTGGATCTTGGTCGTCATTAGGGCAACACCACATTTGTTGTAGCAGAAAATAGGCTCGGAAAGAACTGCAAGAGCATTAAGCATTTGGATACAATATCATAAACTGTAGGGAAGATCTGCCAGAGGGGTGCTATTGAAATTTACGAAATTGTCGATCTTTGTACAGTCAATGACAGTTCTCGAGTTTGATAAACCTGGAGACAATGGCTGACGACTTGAGTGCAGATATATGTAAATCTCGTCATGAAAACATTAAGCCGTAAAGAAACAGAGATATCATCAAACAGATTTCTGTTTCTGAGGACTTGTGTTCATGGTGTACAGAATCAGTTTTATCCTTGATAGCAAAACCCAATTGCAGTAATCAATTTTCATTCTTTTGAATATGACTCTCATTGTATCATATGCATACAGCTTGAACAACCAGCCTGTTATTATCAACGCCAAAGCTATCTTCTACTCCAAATGTTGTTTTTGAGACGTTTATTGAACAACTCTCCTTTCCGATGCACGCCTGCAACACCAGAAAAACTCAGGAAGGGAAAAACAAATACCTAATGAATCATCATGTTGTTTGATTTGAAGTACCTTTTCAACTGCAGAAAAGCTACGACTGGCCTCAACGCTGCCTCTCTGGAATGAGCCGCAGCTGCTTCCCTGCGGGTCTCCAAAGCTGGCGTATTGGATATCTGAGATGATTCTTCGTCCACCGTTGCATGATAATTCTAATGTGGTTCCTTCATACGCATTTCCGCATATTGTTTCAGTTGCCGTAATCTGGAAAGAAACATCTGAAGGGTTTCCTCCGATTTCCTCGAACAAAATCAATGTGTTTGAGCCATTGTTGAGGAATGATCTTGGGACATGATACCTGATACAATGCCATCCTTTAAATGCCTGATCATATGAATAATAAGAGTAGTTATTGATAACACTGTACCATCTTTGAGTTGGATTGCCACAATTTGACAGGCATTTGTCCTCCTTATATTGTCCACGGTAATCACATTTGCCATCGCATCCGTTGCGATCGGCAGTCAATATTGGCCAGGAGCGACCTAGACTATTCCCATTCACCCAGGCATGACCCTTGCCCATACCTTGCAAGTCCACCACAACAGGTTCGGTTCCTGATGGAGCCTGGAAGGTGGTCTAGACGAAGATACAATTTAAAACATTGATCATTGACCAAAATTCCGTTGGAAACTCAGACATGAGTTGCTGACATGATTTTTCAAGACAATTAATTTTATATCAAATATCAACTGATCAAAAGGCATTTCGTTGCATGAGGTGCTATTGAGGATTGAGAAGTATACCTTATACCAGGTCATGGCTCTCCCCACACGAAGATTACCTGAGACCCATTTGGCACGGCCTGAAGTTGGATTGTAGAATCGTCCCCCTTCACCATTCAATCCAACCTAAGGCCAAATAAATATAGATGATTAGTTCAATCATTATAAGCGTGCACAAAATCCATAGCTACTGGCAGCTTCCATATAATTTACCTTATAACTCCACTCGTTTGATGACAAATCAGTGGTGGTGTTGCCGCTGTCGATCAACTCAACGGGACCTCCTGCTATGCCTTCAGGTCCCTCATCAAAAAATTCACCATAGTTCTGTGTGGAAAAATAAGACAGGGAATTGTGTGAGAATTGCTCCATTGAATTTAAAGATGCTAATGGAAATTGAAGCTTAACTTCATAAACTGTGGGAACTCTAGTAATGATATGTACAGTACCTGCAGTCCAACAGTGGCACTGAGCAAAGAAATAATGTTTGTTCCGGGCTTCAGCAAAGCAGGTTTCTCGAATGTGAAAGTGTAACCATGTTGGGAACCTGTTATATGTGGCCAAATCAGACGAGCATGAACGACCGTGCAATGATGATATCAATGTTGATGATTATCCTAAAGATTGATCTGAATGAAGCAAGATCTTACCTATCTCCTTCCCATTAACAAAAGCATGAAGGAATTGCCCTGAATACTTCACACGCAACGTCACATTTTTCGAGTCTGTCCCATTATTGTCAACGCTGTATTGCATAGATGAAGGTGGAGAATGACAACGACGGCGAAATATTTTCTAGGTGTCATCCCCATAGTAATTGAAGCGTAGCACAAGAAGAAATCAATTAATACCTGGTCATGTACCATAAGTAGTCACTTTCATCATATGCTGCCGCCTTTTGTTCAAGAAGCTGAGTCGCTTTAAAACCACCTTGTCCGTGGAGGGGGGCTTTAGTTGGCTCTGGTGCCCACTCCCAGGAGAGTTTTAGAGGTGTATCACTCTCATGTAATTTCTTTACAATCAAAGAGGTTTGGACGTTAACCTGTAAAAACAAGCATGTCTTAATGTCGAAGTACTTTTAGAAATGAAAAAACAATAATATCATAGGAAATGCTTTGGTTTTACCTTTGCAGTGTTGTAAGTTTCCTTGTTACAATCTTGAAGAATACTAACAGACCAAGCAGGCACAAAGTACTTTCCATCTTGTTGCAAGTCAACATCTAGATCATTCATTTTTGTGTTGCTCAGGAAACACAATCTCTCCCCATCAATGTTGCTGGTGTACGTAGTCAGCTGATGATGGACAACATGAACTTGAGCAAACTGATGCTTATTTCGTACTCGTTATATTGATATCTCATTTATTATTTCACTTACCTCAATCCACCCATCTGAATATTTTGTTGTTTTCACTGTGCTGTTAGTCAGAATCTTCTCCCCCAACTTGAGTGCTGTATGGAGGTTTTTGAGTTGTCCCCACTTGGGCTGGTTTAAATTTCCTGAAAGTTCAGATTGAAATTTTCTTATAGTGGTTAATCATGGTGTTCAACAGAGAAAGGATCAATTGATACGTTACGAGCACAAATCTTCTCACTTTTTTATGCCATGAAAAACGTCATTAGAGGTGATGAAAGAGCAGACAAGTAATTTGCTGAACGCATGCTTTCAATATTGATGCAGGCATGTAAATGGTTAAATAAATTCAGTGATTACCGTATTCATCAAGTGGTGCATCATAGTCGTAAGATGTTGCGATAAATGGGCCTCCTGACGTGCGTCCAAAGTTGGTTCCGCCATGATACTGAAAATAATACAAACAAAGAAACGAATAAAAGTAATCATTTGAAGAACACACATACTTGAAAAACTGTCAGAACAGATTATGCTGGGGAGAGTTCGACCATGTAGTAGTTCTGCAGCACTCCATTGTACTGGAAAAAGCGTGCCACTGAAAATGCTAAATCTTCGGCAGTCCTGTGTGGATCTTTTTGGCCCCATTTCTTGTACCTACAAGGCAAGCGTATGGCAGGATTCAGACTCGTGTGATTAATTGGACGAGTGTAGGGAAGAAAGCTGTGCTTACCATCCAGTCCAGTTTTCAGTCCACATTTTCGGACTTTTTGGATTGTTTGGTGTAAATGTATGGCAGTAGAAGCCATTGCATGTGTTAATCTATTAGGGCAACATAAAAGAAAAGAAAAAAAAAAGAGTGATCAAAGATATCAACAGGATAAATGAAACTGAAATACAAATGATCAATATCCCGTTACAAAAAAGATAGAAGCGAAGAAGAAAATGCAATAAATACCACGGATGATGGAGCATCGCTCTGCTGGCACATAATCCAGGGTACACCAATATTTTGGGCTACAGCCATTTGTGCGCACCACTGAACGTATGATTTCCCTGCTTCTCCGTAAGGCCCCATGACATTTCCATATTCGTTCTCTATCTGATATGTTCAAATATGTTCAGGAGTGAGATTAGAAGCAATTAAAGCCACTAGTAACATGTGTGAAATTGTGGATTAAAAAGGATGGCTGCAGGGCTGCAAACCTGTGCGAGAATTATAGGTCCTCCTTGCGATGCAAAAAGCTTCGCTTGTTTAGCCATGTTCACAATCTTGGTTGTAAAAGTCTGCATTTCATTCTGTACAAAGAAAAGTAAAGTTGAGATTGTAAAACAACCCATTCAAGTTTTTTAACTAGAATTTAAAGTAAAATTTATATAATTTATTAATACATAATAAAAGCACTCAAAACATGAAACTTATACATGTCCATATATTCATATTATATTGTATTTAATTTTGTTAAAATAAAATAGAATTATAAAATAAAATAGAGATAATAAGATTCTAGCATTATATCAAAAAATAAATTTAACCTATTAACTTAAATTTTTAAATAAGATATCAAAATATAATTTATATAATTATGTAATATAAATTATTTCTTGTTCCTTATAATTGCCTAACAATGCCAAGGAATGTAACGAGACGAAAACAATAGTAAATTTTGGACTTTTATCTCAACATTTATAAGCCCATTCTCTTGAGTTTGAGAAATTATAAGATAGGCCTGGCCATGGTCATGATGCACCACTATTTGTTTATAGTTTCCGTAAGCGTGGTCCATGTCGTCGTGAGTAACATGATCTCCCATGGACAAGGAGGGTCTAACATGGTTCAACAGTGGGTTCATTAGGGCAAAAAAAGAAGTTGACAAATTCAAACCTTGAAAATCTCATTGTCTGTCCTGAATTTGATTTCTGGAATATTGTGTAGCCACACAGGGAAGCCCCTGGTAAAGCGGTGAACAAATAAATAATTTGGTAAATCCTGTAACAATTGAAGAAATTAAAGCTAGAGAGGGGGGGGGGG